>VDFB02322305.1:56423-85059 GCA_007258455.2 Sequoia sempervirens | reverse complement strand
CCCAATAAGATTGAATTTCATCATGAATCCACATTTGCAATCATGAAGCACTGGAAGGAACATTGTTTCCTTTTATTTTATTCCTAACATAGTAGCAACTAAAAATTTTCATGTTATTTTCAAAATTGTTGATTATTTGATGCTAGCTTAACTTTTCTTGCAATGGTTGTATATGATGAAAACAATAGCCATATCAAATGTCTTTTTCCCAAGTCCTACTCTCTCAAGGCTAACAATCTCAATATCACTAATAGTGATTACTAAGAAAGGTAATTCCACCAACTCTATCAAATAGTTTACCGTGGGAACAATAAAAGTAGATGCTTTGAAAGGAACTCCATGAAAACCAAGCTCTCTAAATGGTATATCAAACTCTAGTTCAAAATATTTTAGATGAGGCTCCTCCCATAGCTCTGTTACTCACTTGACTAATCCTTGAAACTCTGCATTGATTTTATTTTTCCTGTCCCTCTCTTGTTGTTCTTCCTCAATTTCATCATGAGGATCATACATTGACCTTCTTTCCCCTCCTAAAGTTTGGACCACATCCATTACCTCCACATAAAATTGGACATCCTTGGTCTTCTTGGTTTACACCATGATATGGTTATGCAAAGGAAAATGAAGCAAAGTAATCATCTCCTTCTCTGTTGGTTGGAAGAATGCATGCTTAATGTTTTGATACATGATATCAAATCTCTTCTGCTCTCATGGTTGAATACTAAAATCCATTATGGTGGGCCTCTAGACCTCTAGTCATCTTTCTTCCTCTTCCACCAAATGATGGCATATTTTACTAATGTTTATTAGAATTGTTGCGTGTTTTACATCACTGGAATGACATATTAGCTGTAAATTTTATGAAATTTTATTATGGTATGTGCACTTTGATATGATGTAATATGATTATGGTTTCGTTTCACATGTTGTAATATTAGATATATAACAAAAAAATAAATTATTGCATGAAATAAATAATAACTTTCCATTTTAAATGTTTTTTTTTGCAGAACACAGGTCTTCCAGAAGATCAAGATGATCCTCATGATATATAGATCCAGAATATGTTGGTTCTGGTACAAATCACATGGTAGAGGATGATGATGACACAAATACAAAAGACACCGAGGCTAATGATGATGATGATGACGATGATGATGATGACAATGGTGATGATGATGATGATGAGGTAGTTGTTGGTAGTAGCAAGTGACATTCATGATCATATAGACTGCATCATGGATCATTGTTGATATCGTTATGATGTCTCTTTTCATCGTTACTATCATATGTATCATTTTCACAGCCTGCAGTACCATATTATTGAGTTGTATCATTTTGACATGTATCATTTTGAAATATATCATTTGGAAATGTATCATTTTGAATTGTATCATTTTTACTTATATCATTTGTACATGTGTCATTTTGACCTATGTTGACTGTTGGACATGTATCATTTTGACATGTTATTAATCTAGTGGCATATTTGACACACTTGTTTTAATTATAAATGATGATCATGTTATTAATAATTATCTTGTTATTTAGTCATATGAGTTAAATAATTAAATTACTTACTCTATAATCATATGAGTTATTTAAGAGGCATGATATATTTAATTAATTAAATTGAAATAAAACATATTATTTAATTTACTTACTCTATAATCATATGAGTTATTTAAGAGGCATGATATATTTAACTAATTAAATTGAAATAAAACATATTAAATTAATAAATGGAAGCAAAACAAGAAGCATTTTTAGAAGACAAAAAGGAAGCAACAATGGAAGCCAAACTAGAAGCAAACTAGAAGCAATCTTGAAAGCAAAACTAGAAGTAAAATCAGAAGCAAAATTGGAAGCAAAACTAGAAGCAAAATTGGAAGCAAAACCGGAAGCAAATTTGGAAGCAAAACCCGAAGCAAAACTGGAGGCAAACCTGGAAGTAAAACTGGAAGCAAAACTAGAAGCAAACATGGAAGCAACACAAGAAGCAAAACCAGAAGCAAAATCAGAAGCCAAACTAGAAGCAACAAAAAATTGGCGCTAAATTCAGTGCTAAATTCGGCGCTAAACTCGACGCTAATCCCGACACTAAATCTGATGCCAAATCTGGCGCTAAATCCAGTTCCAAAGTGAACATACCATTTTGTGCCAAGTTTTGTGCCAGTAGAATTTCCCAATTCATGAACTCAAATACACTAAAATCTGACGCTATTTTAGGTGCTAATTGC
This sequence comes from Sequoia sempervirens, assembly GCA_007258455.2. Lineage (NCBI taxonomy): Eukaryota > Viridiplantae > Streptophyta > Pinopsida > Cupressales > Cupressaceae > Sequoia > Sequoia sempervirens. The sequence goes on along the minus strand of VDFB02322305.1, from coordinate 82,819 downwards.
CTGTTTTGTTGTAGTGGTAGGAAGGTAGGACTGAATGTCTAACTACCCCTCTGAATGTGCAACACGTGTTAGCTCATATGAAATGTGTGAGAGCATGTGTTAAGTGTGCATGAGATAGGTGTCTCAAGAGGTGAGTATATGTGTCTCAACCACATGAAGTGAAAAATAAAATAAAAAGTACCTAAGTGTAGACTTAACAATTGTGAGTGAATCAACCTAGAAAGAGTGATATGCTAACTAGTTTGATAACAACCTTATTTACATAAACATTATTGACAATCTACATTTGCAACTAGTGCTTTGTCTTCACAAGATGAGAGTTTTCCCAATCAATCCTCTTCATGTGAGGATTATTTTAGGTTCTCTCACATGTCACCTATGCTTTGGAGGATAGAGGGTTTGTGTCGTGCAAAAAAAGACCTCTACAAATTAGAAATTTCTTACCAACCAAGTTACAAAAGACTGTGTAAAATAGTTATGATGCTTTGAAAGGGTTGGACTTTGAGGACATGTCATTAGACAACTATGTTTATTAATTTTTTGTCATTAAATATTTAGGTTTGAAAGGACCACCTCAAAAGTATGTAATATAGGATATTCTCAACAAAGATTTGTGAACATTAACATTCCTGATTAAGATATCAAATATTTTTGGCCTTTCATTATCATCCATATGTTATTTCATATGGTATGTTGGTCCTTTTTATTTAGTCATCATGATCAAGGATGTGGAGGAGTGATTATTTTCATTGCTTCAAAATTATGGTTGTATTTTTCTTATCATAAATGTGACCCTTCTAATAAAATACATATTGGTTGTTATATGAAAAATTTAACATGGTTGATGTGGCATTTGATAAGATGGACCACCTCTCTATGAGATGGATAGATAGAGATCAATATGAAAAATATATTAGGTCTTTAAGACCCTAATTTTTGCTACCAAAAGACTCTTAATTTTTGTACACATGGCCCAACATTTGAGTGGATTTGAGCATGTAATTAAGAGAATTGACAAAGCTATATTTTTATCTCAACCTTTATTTTCATTTGCCACTTGTTATTCTCTTTTAATGGAAAATTTATCAAATAGTATGCCCTTTGACCACTCTCTGGTTTGGTTTTATGTTGAGTGATTTTATGATGTGGTGGATAAAACATAATTCTCTAGGTTAATACTTCCCTTCCTCACCACAAGCTTGTGCTAACACATATTTTATGTGTGCATAGAACCTCTTACCACATCTTCAAAATGGGACAAGGTGGAATATCAAATAGATGGCACATTTATTTGTGTATATTCACCAACTTACTTGCATCTACCATAAGTCATATGCTACTCTGGCCTTTGAGATTAACCACACCTTATGTATTTTAAGGTTTATTCTTACTTTTAGTTTGTTCATTTGTAAATTGTTAATTTGTACCACTGAAAGTAGATAAATAATGTGTATTCTATGTGGGGATCTTAAATAAAATCTAACTTCCATTATTTGAAGGTTGATAATAAAATGTCCAAGCATTTTTTCAATACTTGTGATCTAAACACAGTTCCTATAAAATATAATCTATAGAAGAAGTTGACAAAATATGAAAAAAATTTCCTCATGTTACCTAAGAATTTGTTTTCCATTATAAGTAAGTTGTTTAGGCTCAAAAACCTTCATTGTTCTAGGAATGCGCCTTTCAATAATGTATTGGCATGGTTCCCTATCATCTCTCCACTTATCAAGAGACAAATTATGATAAATCACTCTTTATAAGATCTCCATGAAGTTAATTTTACAATGGCTTATGACAAAGCCTTAGGTTGTGATAGATTTCCATGAGAATGTTAAAAAATATTATAGGAAATTTTTGGTAATGATCTCTATCATGTTTATTTAGAAGCCTTTCAAACCAAAATATTAGGGCCTCTTTTCAATAAAGGAAATGTAAAGTTGAAATGAAAGGAAAATGGATGAGGATGTGGATGAAAAAATGGAATGAAGATCTAGGATACCCTCATAATTCCCTAATTTCATTTGGAAAAGATATGTCGCAAAGATAGGATTGAATTTCAACCTTTAGGTGAGTCAATCCTATTAGGGGATCTTGATGTTCCCTTATGACATAAAATGACAAAAATGACTGAAATGCATGTTAGGTAGATAAAAATAAAATACCCAATGAACTCAATTATAATATATAAAACTTGAAATGCAAAGTTAAAGGATAGCACAAATAGAAACAACTTTCCAACAGATTTGAGAAGGGAATAATAGTTTACGCCTGGTTTAAAAATCTAGGTTTTGCAGTTTGAAGTAGGACACATTCACCCAAGGGTGAATGGGTCCTTGTAGCCTTTTATGAAACTTCAAAAAATGATTTTGGAGTCCTCAGTCTGCAATTCCTTCCTATACCTGTAAGTCTTGGCTTCCGAATTTGGACTTCTACCATATCTACAAAAGAAAATGTTGTTTTGTGTGGATAGGGGTTTGCCTTGGTCAAACCCCAAGTTTGGTAATTAAACCTTGATAAAATGATGTAAATCTAATAAATGATAGTGTGTGCAAGACCTAACCTTAAGTGCATTTGAGGTTGTTAAGAGCTAATATGTAAAGAAACCCTACTCAAGTGCATTAGAGCATGATTCTCATATGACAATGACAAATGATAAAGATCCAATTAGGGAGATGTCAAAACACCCTTATAGATCTAAAATATGATAATACCTTGCTTTAGGTAGCTATTAGAATGAAGATAGAAGATTGGATCACTTAGGAAACAAGTCATTAGGTTAGAGAAAATGGCCAAATAAATCTCCCAAACCTAGAATCCATCATGATCCACCATAGGAATCAACCTTCACTCATAATCAATTCTTAATCAAATCTTTGACAAATGATCTTGAAGACCTGCAAATACACACAAAATGCTACTCCAAGGCTTCAAATTTTCTTTCTTTAATGTTCTCTAAAAGTTCTCCTTTTCTCCTTAATCTCCCAAACTTGATCTCTTTCTAATCTAGTTTGAAATGGTGAAAATACTAGGATTTATAGGATTCTTCTCTAATTTCCCGAATATTAGATCATAATAGCCAAAATTTAAAACTTGAATCTAGAACTTTAAAATACCGCCAAAAACATGTTTAAATTTTGATTTTGGATGCTAAAGGGGACCCATTCGCCCAAGGGTGAATGGGTCCTAGCCTAAAAATTGAGTCCATCAATGTGTTTCATGGTTTTAAATTAAATGAATGCATTTATTCAATGCATGTTGCAATGTCAGAAAACAATAAAAATAGGCCTTGGGATGCATAATAAAGGGAATTAGGGGCCTATTTATGAAGAGTAAAAATGCATAAATATAACGTCACTCAAATAGGTCCAAATTAAGTGTGAAATTGTTCTATCTCATAGAAAGGAGTACAATTTTCTACACTACACTTAGCCCCAACTTTAGCAGCCATATGGCACTACGTGCATATGCAAACTAAAGTACCAAAAGTAAATTATGTTTCATAAAAGGATACCCATATGGATATTGTAATTCATTTGTGAATGGGGAGAATGAAGACCCCAATGTAGTCATCTACAAAACCATAATGTTGGGAACCACATCCCATAAAATTGATTCATTTGCTATTAAAAAAATGTCAAAATTCTCCAAAGAATCATATTTGAGGGTAGATGTATGCCCCTTGATTCTGCTTGCTTTATGGAGGTGGAAGCAGGGTAGCAATCTAGCCTCATCAAATTTCTGTACTTGGTGATGTGAATTTTTACAATAGGGTATGAATTCTACAACACCACATATTGATAAACATTAAATAAGACCAGGGATGAAACCACAAATCCAACACAACAAATGACATCAAAAATGGAGTTCACTAGCCCCCATTATGGTGATTTGAATGAAATGTGCTTTAATAAAATTTAGTATATATGTTAGTGAAAAATAATTCTTTTGACCATCATTTTAACATTTACTATTTGCAAAATTACCTGGTTGTAGAGTGAGTAAACATGTCGAGCCGACGAGCATACAAACCCCCTAGACTAGATGTTCTATGGGAGGATGTTGCACATAGAAAGCTCTGACACACAGTGAGTCCATTGTACAATACTTTATGTTTATGTTTTTTATTTTATAACATTTTTATGTATGTTTAGAAGGTTTTGGGACCCCATCCAAAAGTGGTCCAAGTGTCCAGTTTTGGCCCAAGTGTCCCATAGCAACTTTGTTTCATTTTTAATTGCTTGGTTAATATTTTTAAACATGTTATGATGATTTATTTCATTTATTTGAAGTGATTTTCTCTATGTTGAAGGATTGAAGCATAACTTGCTGAGTGGAAGCCAAATGTGTGAAAATGGATACAAAGTCACATTCAATGTTGAAGGATGTAAAATCAAAAAATCAAGAAGAGTTGTTGTGGAGGGAATAAGGACCGAAAGCAACCTCTATAATCTTAGTGAAGTGAATGGAAAAAACTGCATAATAGGGTAGGTTGATGAGAGTTGGCTATGACATAGGAGAATAGGCCATGTAAATTTTTGACAATCTTGTAAAATTTAGCTCAAAAGGGCTAGTAAGACACATGCCTAAGATAACTAAACAACCAAACACCACTTGCAAGGAATGTTAGCAAAGAAAGAAAACACAAGTCAAATTTCAAACAAAATAATATGCAACTTCAAAGGCTTTGGAGTTGGTTCATACTGATCTTTATGGCCCCACAAAAACAAAAGGATTGAAAGGTGAAAGGTACTTCATGTTGTTGATTGATGATTACTCAAGAAAGACATGGGTAACCTTTTTAAAGGATAAGTCACAAGCATTTGAAAGATTCAAAACATTTGGTGCCATGGTTGAAAAAGAGATTGGTAAAAGGATCAAATGCTTAAGATTAGATAGAGTGGGATAATTCACATCAAAAAAATTCATCGAATATTGTGAGAAGTGTGGAATCAAAAGGAAATATTTTGCAGCAAGGAATCCACAACAAAATAGAGTGGTTGAAAGGAAGAACAAAACAGTTAAAGAGATGACTAGAACAATGCTAAATGAGACAAATTTACTTGATATATATTGGAGAGAGGTAGTACATACAACAGTATATACTTTGAATAGAGTTTAGCTGAGGGTAAACAGTGAGAAAGCACCATATGAATTGTTGTATGGAAAACCTGCTTCATTCAAGTACTTTAAAGTGTTTGGTAGCAAGTGTTATATCAGGAGAGAAGAAGATAATTTGGGAAGCTTTGAATCAAGATGTGATTGATGGGTCCACATATTAGCTCATTTTCTATTGTTTTCATACATATTTTGACTTTTAGATACACTTTCCAAACAATTCTCCTATATTATACTATCCTTTCATATCTATTATGCAGACTTGAACCTAAAATATAATGATGGAAATGTGGTTATAATATACCAATATTGTATGGTTTATATGAAGATATGTATGAAATGTTGATGGAATGCTATGTTTTGATTGTGATAGTTAGCCTTGTGTACATACTTTGCGAAATTAACCTTTTTGTAGCCAAAGAGGAACTGTGGCACACAACAGTTGTAGGAAGAACCCACAACAAAAGGAGACTGGGACAACAAAACAAGGGAGTTCCATATTTAGCTGAATGTGGTGATTGTTGATTAAAGGCACTTGATAAAGGTTGAACATGCGTTATTATTACTAGTTAATAAGCGTTGAAGAGCAATCCTTTATTGATAGGATTTTAAAAAATGTTTGTGTGTTTACATGCAAGTCTATTTTGCAGAGTTTTAGTCCTACTAGGATTCTTTTTTATTTTCAGTTAGTTGAACAATTCAGTCTTAACTATACGCTCTAAGACTTAGGAGTGGAAATTAATGATTGCGGTTAGTTCTTGTTTTGAATAAGATTCCCTCAAGCTTGTATATAGCTATTGGTTGAATCCATAGATAAGTTAGTTGATTTTTTAGTTTTATGTTATCAATTATTTTTAGTTTCAATACAAGATGAAAATTCAAAATGATTGAATACAATCTATGGGAAGATCTTGCGTAAATCTTCATGATATGTAGTGAATGGAGTTAATATTATTATGTGTAGAATATGTTAGTTATATTTGGGTTTAGTTAAATTGAGAACAACCACTTGAGTAGGCCACTCAAGGTATTGTTCCTCACTTCATTTTCAGTTGTTCATTTATGTTTAATAGCTTCTTTTTTTTATCATTACTTCATGAACTATATGCAAGTTAACTAGAATCTCATATCTTTCTTATTGTTAATGAATGCTTATGAATATGCATGCAATGGTTAACCAATATTACTGTGGAGGTTAATTTAGTTGAGTCATTAGTTTTTATTAGTTTTGAGTTGCAACAATACTATTTTATTAGTAACAATTTAGTTACAATCTAAGTTGTAGGTACCTGTAGCCACTAGTTTTGGTTGTCTTTTACTATTTTGCAATTCTGTGAATTTCTAGCAAGTAGAATCATTTGGATAGGATAGTTTAAGTAGTTTTGAGTCTCTAAAGGAATATATAATGTTGCACTATCACAAGTTTAAAAACTTTGGGTTGAAAATTTAATGTAGTCTTTGCAATGTTGAGTGGACTGCTCAGTCAGACAAACCTTTGAGTTGTGTAGGTTCTACCAAGTTTACAATACATTAGTTAAGACTCTACAGTGATGAAGGAATATTTCTTAGATATTCCACCCAAAGAAAAGCCTAAAAATGCTACAACAAAAGGCTACACAAGATTGTAGAAAGTATAAATGTTAAGGTTGATGAAGATTTGAAACATGTTAAACTTGACAGAGGCACCTATAATGTTGAATCAAAATTTGAAGATAAAGTTGTTAATGAAGATTCTGAAGAAGAAAATGAAAAATCACCTGCGAGATATGTCCAAAAGGATCATCTTGAAGAGTAGATTATTGGAAACAAGGATGAAGGAGTTTAGACAAGGAGAATTATAAAGAATAAAGAGTAAGTAAAATTTTCCTCATGTCTCAAATTGAGCCCAAAAGCTATGTTGAAGCTAGCAAGGATGAAAGTTGAATAAAAGCAATGGAAGAAGAGCTAAGCCAAATTGAGAAGAACAAAACTTGAGAATTAGTTCCAAGACCCCCAAGAAAGAATGTGATAGGTACAAAATGGGTCTTTAGAAACAAGCTCAATGGAGATGGACCTGTTGTAAGGAATAAGGTAAGAGTAGTGTACAAGGGATATGCATAAGTTGAAGGTATAGATGAAACATTTTCTCTAGTTTCTAGATTAGAAGCTATAAGAATGTTTCTAGCATTTTCTATTTACAAAGGATTCAAATTCTATCAAATGGATGTTAAGACTGCTTTCTTAAATGGAAACCTAGAAGAGGAAGTCTACATAGAACAACCTAAAGGTTTCCAGCTGATAGAAGAAGAAGATTATATTTACAAACTAAAGAAAGCACTGTATGGTCTAAAATAGGCACCTAGGGCATGGTATTCAAGATTAGACTAGTACTTGCAACAACAAAGATTCAAGAAAGGATGTGCAAATAGCAATTTATAGTTCAAATATGAAGGTGAACATATGATCATTGTTGTTGTGTACATAGATGACATCATTTTTGGTGGCATCAATGAAAAAATATGTAAATGTTTTGCTATCCAAAAGCAAAATGAATTTGAGATGTCAATTCTAGGAGAATTTTATTTCTTCCTTGGTCTACAAATAACACAAATTGATGATGGGATATTCATATTTCAAACTAAGCATGCTAAGGAGATGATCAAAAACTTTGGAATGGAAGATAGCAGACTAATTAGTACCCCCATGATAACTGGATGTAAATTGAGAAATACAAATGAATCCCCAAATACAAATTAGACAATGTATAGATCAATGATAGGTAGCTTTTTGTACCTAACAACATCAAGACCTGATATCATGCAAGCAGTGTGCATGGTTGCAAGATTTCAAGCTTCCCCTAAAGAGTCTCATGTCAATATAATTAAAATATTTTTTAGATACATCAAGAGTACTATTGAATATGGAATGTGGTATCCCAAAGGTGAAGATTTCACATTGATAGCATTTACAAATGTTGATTGGGTTGGAAGTGTGGATGACAAAAGAAGCACTAGTGGTGACACATTTTTCATTGGAAACAAACTTGTTTCATGGCTGAGAAAGAAGCAAGAGTCAATTACTCTTTCAATATCTGAATTAGAGTATGTGATAGTAGTGGCATGTTGTACTCAAGTATTGTGGATGAAGCATACACTGAAAGACATCAAGTTGGAGTACAAAGAACCTATCTTTATTCTTTGTGATAATTCAAGTGCCATAAAAATATCAAAGAATCCAATGATGCACTCTAGGACCAAGCACATATCAATAAAGTATCACTTCTTAAGAGAGAATGTAGTAGATCAAGAAGTCACCATGGAATATGTGCCAACCAAAGATAAAGTGGTGGAAATATTCATCAAGCCTTTTCCCAAAGAGGAAGTTGAATATCTGAGGAAAAATTTGGGAGAAATTTCTCCCACATCACATCACTAGATCTTAGTGATAGGGAATGAGTCTAGGGGGAGCTTCATAGAAAATTCATTCAACCTTGGAAGAGAAGGAGAAGTCAAGTTAGGCATGCATGGTTTTACAAATTTCTAAAGACTTCATGGTTGCAGATTTGTGGACATAATTCTTTATCTTTGCATGGTATGTCAAAGGGGGAGAACATCTATAGCAGCAGGTGTCTTGAAGAGTCCCTTTTCCATTGATTTTAAAGGGGGAGAGAATGTTTAAATGCTCATACAATTGAGTAGGGGGAAATTGAGAAAAATGCTCCTTGCTTTTCAAAAAGGGAAGATATGTGCAAAAGGGGGAGAATTGATTGCTATTTAGAATGAATGTTGATGTTTGGGAAGAACATTTAGTTTTTCCATCAATGAAAAAGGGGGAGATTGTTGGAAATTTGATTGTCATTGATATAAAAAGAGAGTTCATGGCCAATCATGATGGTCATTGATGTCAAGTGGTCTCACTTTGGATGATGAATTTGAAGTTGTAGTGCAAGCCTTCAAGTGTTGAATACGTTTGGTCTTTAGGCCTCAAGCTTACCTTATACTACTTGCCAAAGAAGGAAAGAGTTAGAAAAATTAAGCTAAGTTTGATCGTACATCAAACTTTAGGCTTGAGGCTTACGCCTTAAACTTAAGGTTAAAAAAAGGGTATAAACAAACCCTGACCCCCGAAATGGTTTCAAGATTTGCGGGTTAGAGCTAAGCCTTATGCCTTAGCGAAAAGTAGGAAAGAGATATGATGGAAGGGCGAACCACGACACCTGAAATGGTTAAGTCTTACGAAGGAATTATTTGAGCATCATAGGTCAGAAGGTTGGCTTATGCCTTACTGAAAGGATGGTAATAAGTATGGTGGATGAGCAAACTTCAACATCTCAAATAAGTTGTTTTAGTCTGGATTCTAACATAGTTTATATTTTTTTGTTGATTGGATATCAGTGGTTGAAGGTTTCTTAAGTCATAAATTAATCCTTTGAAGTCATTGTGGTGATTGACCCCTCGAACTAGCTTTATTTACCCAAAATTTTTGGCTAAGTCTTGATGTCGTCAATATTTTTGTTAGTTATTGAAACCTTTTCAATCACCACCCAAGTTTTCATAACCTTTCCTTTTCCTAACACACCTTTAAAAGGTGTTGCTTAAGTCAAATCATTTCAGAGTTTTGACCAAGTTAGAGAATTCTCATCGGTCCCTGACGAAGTCATGATAACCTTCTCTTGTTTTGCCCATGTTGAAGTTAAGTCATTTCAACATTTGATTTTGGTTATGAAACCTCTATCGGTTGCCGGCAAAGTTATAAGATCATCTCTTTCTACCAAAGCTAGAATAGTGGAATATGATGTCAACACAAAGACACGTGGTAGTTTCTCATTGCATTGCTCGTGTTCTTTACATCACATTTTTTACTCTTCATGTGCAAAGAAAATTAGCAATATGTGATGTTAGTGGAGTATGACATCAGAAGGGACAAATGGCATCATCCTACTAGCCTACTAAGATTTATGGTGGGTCCTTGGCTTAGTTCTACGGTAGTGCGGTATAATGACACATGTCCAAAATTATTGATGGTGACAAATGATTGCATCTCTCAACCAATTCACATCGTTGTTGTGAATTTTTATGCATCAAGTAAAAAGTGATAGTCATATTTGATGTGATGGTGATCTATTGTGGAGGTTTAAAGGAGATTTGAAGTGACAATCACATTTTAATAATGTTATGGTTAAAGGAGGATCGTTAGATGATGATGCAAATGGTACAGATCGATGACCCAAATTCAAAGATTTATTTCTCCAATGGCTAGTGGTGTGGTTCACAAAAAAATGATGGAAGCAACCATAAACCAACACAAAGGACAAATTTAATTGGCTCAATCGCTCCAACTAGTTATTTTGATTGGCGAAAAGATATGTAGATGACAATACAAAGGAGAAGGTTGTTAGAAAATTAGATATAGATCAATCATGCGACATATATCATTTATTGTGTATTTGATCTAGGGTTTATAGGTTGCTAAAATTAGCTAATGTAGTAAATGAGATTTGTGGTGCATGGTTTGAGGTATGAGTGCTTGTTAGTGAAGGTATGAGAAAATAAGCAAGCAAAAAATTGTCAAAGTGTTGTGAATGCATGTAATGCAGATGTGAGAGTGACCTAGATAAAATACATAGAATTATCTAGGGTTTTCATTTAGAGAGAGCAAGTTTGTGAAATTATGTAGAGAAGGGGAAAGAGTGGAGTAGAGAAATGATTTGATGAGTGTACAACAACGAAGAATATGCAGTTGCAAAACAGGTCTACAAATTTGAACTAGATTCAATTAAATCATTTGTAATTTGGAGTTGTTGCTCCACTTATTTTCATTATAAATCTGAGTTGGTGCTCCTAAATTAGGGGATTGGTCTCTCCTTAGGGTTGGTGCCCTTGAACATTGTAACTAGTGAGGTTCTATTTTGAGGTTGGATTTGAGCAATAGACTCAAGTAGCTTTTCTCACTATGATTTTTCCCATATTGGATTTTCCACATATATCTAGTGTTGTGAGTTTTTATGTGTGTGTGTACGCAATCTCTGCATGTCCATTTTATATGCTTTAAGAGGTGTTAACAGTTAAATTTTATTGATCTACTGATTCACCCCCCTCCTCTCAGTAAATAGTTGTGTTCCAACACATATAACATGTCAAAGTCATCACTACTAAAGGGCTTGAAGGATGTGTTAACTTGTAGAAAGAGATTAGATATGATAAGATAACTATGCTTTCTCCAAGGTTTATCATTTATTGTATGATTTTTTTGTTTAATATTTTGGGATAGTTTATGGTTTCCAATGTTTGCAAAATGAAAAAGTTAATCTATCTAAACTATGCAAAGATGTGAAAAGTAAAGAAAATAACCACCGATCTGAAATAATCTAATACTGAAATAGAAAAGAACTTTTTAAAATTTTTCTCAATTTATTTCATCAAAAGAACAACATTCTTTAATTCTTAGAAGAGACTGTTTCAAAAATTCAAATTGTAGTTGTAACATTACAAAAAAAAAGCATGAAAAAGATAGAAATGCACCCAAAAAAATTCTAGGAAACCTATATAGGGATAGATTCATCCAAGGGTGAATGGGTCCTTGCACAAAGATTTCAAAAATTAAAATATGAACTTTCAGGTTACTACTTAGTTTCTCTGTTTCAGGTTTCATAATATGTTTTATGTGACTGTTTTTCCAAACTTTACTGCCTAAATGTGAATGCAAGAAATAAAAAAAAGTGAACAAAGATGATATCTTTTTTAATGCAATTTTGACTAAATTTTTTGATGTAAAATATTTGAAAGACTCTAATATGAAACTACTATGCAAAATCAATGTAATATGTATGCAATGTTTTGGATTTTTGATATTTTAAACAATATAAAATGCAATTTTAAAACCCTAAATGCAATGCAAACTAATGCTATTGTGAAACCGTAAATGAGATGCAATACACATTTATGCAAATCATAGATCTAGGGTTTTGCAAGACTACCAATTTAAAAATCTTAGTGTAAGGATGTCAGATTCACCAAAATGAAATGAAAGGAAAATGGATGAGGATGTCAATGATCAAAATGGAATGAAGATCTAGGACACCCTCATATTTCTCTAATTTAATTAAGAAAATAGATCTCCCAAAGGTAGGATTGACTTTCAACCTTTAGGTGAGTCAGTCCTATTAGGGGATCTTGTTGTTCCCTTATGACAAAAAATGACAAGAAGACTGAAATGCACTTTGGGGAGATAAAAATAAAATACCTAATGAACTCAATTATATGATATAAAACTTGAAATATAGAGTTAAATGATAGCATAAACAAAAACAACTTTCCAGCAGATCTGAAAGGGGAAAAATAGTTTGCACTTGGTCTAAAAAACTAGGTTTTAAAGCTTAAAGCAAGACACATTCGCCCTAGGGAAAATGGGTCCTTGCAACCCTTTTTGAAACTTTAAGAAATGATTCTGGAGTCATTTGTTTGTAATTCCTTCATGTACTTGTATATCTTGGCTTTCAGATCCAAACATGTAGCAAATCTACCAAAGAAAATGTTGTTTTTTGTGGATAAGGATTTTCCTTGGTCAAACCCAAAGCTTGGAAATTAACCTTGAATAAATGATGTAAATATGATAAATGAAATTGTGTGAAAGCCCTAACCTTAAGTGCATCTAAGTTTGTTAAGAGATAATATGCAAAGAAACCCTACTTAAATGCATTAGAGCATGATTCCCATATGACAATTTGATAAATGATAAAGATACAATTAGGGAGAAGTCAAAACATCCCAATAGATTTGAAATATGACAATACCTTGCTTTAGGTAGCTATTATAATGAAGATAGAAGATGGGATCACTTAGGAAACAAGTCATTCAGTTAGGGAAAATGGTTGAATGCATCCCCCAAACCTAGAATCCATCATGATCCAGCATAGGCATCAACCTTCAATCATAATCAATGCTTGATCAAATCTTTGACAAAATGAGCTTGAAGACCTGAAAATACACACAAAATGTTACTCCAAGACTTCAACTTTGCTTTCTTGAATGTTATCCAAAAGTTATCCTTTTCTCCTTGATCTCCCAAACTTGATCTCTTTCTAATCTAGTTTGAAATTGTGAAAAGATTAGGCTTTATATGCTTCTTCTCTAATTTACTAAATATTATATCCCAATAGCCGACATTTAAAATTTGAATATGAAACTTTAAAATATTGCCAAAAACATGTTTAAAATTTGATTTTGGATCCTAAAGGGGACCCATTTTCCCTTTGGCCTAAAAATCTAGGATCAATGTGTTTCGGGGTTTTAAATTAAATGAATGTATTTATTCAATGCAAGTTGGAATGTTATAAAACGATAAAAATAGGCCTTGGGATGCATAATAAAGGGAATTAGGGGCCTATTTATGAAGGGTAAAAATTCACAAATGTAAGGTCACTAAAATAGGTCCAAATTAAGTGTGAAATTGTACCATGACATTGAAAGGAGTACAATTTTCTACATTACCAAAGTTCATACCTAAATTTGGTGATCTTGATTTGATTTGTACTTAAAGACCCATGAATCTTCTTAATGTCTCTTATAAGTTCTATAATATGCAAGATTAATAATTTTTTTTTTGAAAATAACACTTATTAAAAAATCAAGGTGTTTGACACACACCTATTGTCCAACATATGTTTGCATAGTGTATTTGTGCACTTGCACAATATTATGTGCACATATTTCCTACTCAACTATGCCTAAAGGTAATGTGATCTATGTTTTTTATTAGATCAGAAGGGAAAGGGCCTTGATCCCATTACATAGAGTTCAACATTAAAAGAAAAAATAGAAACAATGAAGTTGGCACCATGAACAACCCAATTAAAGTCTTAGTAGAAACAACAAACTAGAGAAAAAACAAGACAAATAATTATAACTTAACAAAAAGAACTTAGCATATAAAGTTTTGATCATTAGACATAGAGTCAAGTGACTCCTCCCAAGTGGCCTTGTCATGACAATTAAATTTTCCTTAATTTGTGTTACGTTAAACATAATGCTACACTAAACACAATGCATATAAATTTATAAGGTATAACTTCACAAGCATAGTGGTTCTATAATGTTATTAAAAAATTTCTACGAACTTTCTTATTCTCATTCTAACATTATACCCTCAAGGCATCGTAAGGCTAAGGGAAGGTACTCAAGGATTGAATATAAGGTTCACAAACTTTGTAAGGGTATTTTTTGAATGACAATATGTCTACACCAAACTTAGAACATCATATTTTTACTCCCTCATCCTACATAACTAGCTTGAGGGGATATGCATAAGGGAATTTAAGAGGTTGGCTCTATTAGAGTAGTGTGTAATGCTTGTCTTCCCAACCCTTTTGGCTATGGATGAGTCCAAAATTTATTCATTTAAATTGTATGATACTAAGAAAAATTAAGATAACAAAAGGATAAGTCTACACCATCCAATTTTCTTAGTTAAGTTCACATAGATTGTTTACAAAAGGCTTTGTGTGCTTGAATGGAGTAGAATTTCATTACTCCTACAAGAAATAATTAAGCTTAAAAAATAAGCTTCCTTTTATAATGATATTAACATGATGCTATTATGTAGCCGATGCACTCTCTAGGAACTACTACCCAAGTGGTGTGCTTGCATAAAAGGGTGGAATGTTGTAACTTTCTAGCTAAAGTTATTGTGCATACTTGATAAAATAGTTTATAACCAAACATTTATGCACAATATTAGGCATTTATCTTTAAGGAATTTTTTCATTCAACCATGCACACATATAATAAGAATGATATAGAGCATTTTCAATGTCTTTGACATTTTAGACCTAACACTTTAATGCTTTAATATTCATTTATTCTCCATAAAATTATATTATTTACTCTATGTGCTTTTTTTTTTTTTTGATGAGACCTTAAATCATCTTATTTAAAGAAAAAAGTAACATCCTTTTATTTTCCATGGAATAGTATTAAAG
This sequence comes from Sequoia sempervirens, assembly GCA_007258455.2. NCBI lineage: Eukaryota > Viridiplantae > Streptophyta > Pinopsida > Cupressales > Cupressaceae > Sequoia > Sequoia sempervirens. Next base: position 67,746 of record VDFB02322305.1, on the reverse strand, counting down.
AGGATTTATATGTGGTTTTGAGAACTTATGACTTATTTAAAGTAAAATAGATAATATATATTTGGTCTATTCCTTGAAAGTATTTGTAGTTTGTATTGATGTTAGTAACATTTGATGGTATATAGATCCAACATTTTTGTATATGTAGAGTAGATAGTAATAAATATGAAGTATTAAAGTTTCAAGTAGTAGGACACAACATTTAAGACCAATCTATGGAGTATTTTGAACCCCTATTAGCTAACATAAAATTAGATCTAGTTAATTCCATTCTCAAAGAAATAAGTAAAAAATGGCTTTACATGTTTTTATGCCGAGAGGCGTATTCAGTTTTAGATGGAAGAATATTTGTCTGTAAACATTAACGCGTTTTAAAAAAACTGGCAGTCATCGGTCTATTTACATGCATATTTCAATTAATTCTTGATACTCCTCATCATGCTGTAACCGATGGCGTTGGAAGAAAATGCAAGACAATGGAAATGAAGCGACCACAGTGCTGGTGACAATTACATTAAACAAGATGGTGATGAGTGGTAGTGGAAGAGTTGGTTGTAATGTCACGAAAAATTTCATACCTCTCCACTCGCTATTTTATCTTCACCTTACCTCGCTACTCCCATTTTTGAATAGCAACGAATTGCATTACAAAGGATCAAGGGAATTTACAGGTAATCTGAAAAGAATTTTAACTTTGAATTTATCTATTTCGTATTCCAACATCAAATATAGTTCAACACAATGGTCGTGTTTTTGAGTTCTTATCGTATTCTTTTTACACACTATGTTTTGAGGTAGTTTGGAGAAGCGTCTATTTTGAAGTATGTAATGCAGTCTTCCAAGTTCCTTTCATTGCGTCAATTGATATTTGACAGATTTTTTTTGGCTTCTAAATTTGTCTTGAGTTTCTGAAACTTGTAGCAAAATATAATGTTTTATAGTAGAGACTACACCCCACAGGTAGGGGTCACGACTTCCTCAGAGAAGCCACACCACAAAGGAAATGGTGGAGGGTGGGTCCTCCACGCCTCTCAGGTTGTAGCCTCCACATTTAATTAGGGTCAAATTTGAGTGGATGGCTATCTCCAAGAATTGTCGCTTTAACTACCTTATCTCACATGTAACCAATTTTGAATGAGATGAAAACGGGTCCTCAATAGCAATGCAGGCTGGCCTTCATTAATATTTGTTGACATTTATTATTTTTGTAACCTCTTGACTAGTAGATGGCTTGGCAACATCAATTTGTTTGGTGTAATTCCAGATTTGGTTTTTTTGAAGTTGTTGTCTTCATTGTAAGTGCTTGAAGCTTTTATTTAGGGTAGAATGTATGATATTCACTGTAATCAAAATTGGCTTTTTGGTCCATGTTACATTATCCATGGAAGGCATCTAGAAGGCAATAAATTCAACAGAGAGATACCCAATTCTTTGGCACAACTTAAAAATTTATTGTTAATTTCCCTTCACATTTCTTTTCAATTTATGATGATAACATTTTAAGGTGAAAACAGGTTTAAAAATGGTTTGTTTTTTATTAGAGGTAAAATACGGATTTTGAAGGGGCCCAAAACCCTTTACAAAACAAAGTAGCTGAAACTAAAGAAAATAGCACTAAGCATAAATCAACCCTGTTAAGCAGCACAGGACAACTGAGAGGGGGGGTGAATTAGTTGTCACACAAATTCAAATTTAAAACTTCAACACTTATCAATTCCATAATCACAGTATTTTGTTATTAAGTATGAACATGAAACACAAATAAAAGAAAGTAAATCAACACAATGAACACCAAATTTTTACGTGGAAAACCCAATGAGGGAAAAACCACGGTAAGTATTAACTTCGAATATAAAGAGATTATAAAACTGAATACAGATGCTCACTACCAAGGGCTCACTATCCAAATACAAAGGCTCACTACCTATAGAAAGGACTCAGTGTCCAACAAGGAGGCTCACTACCTACAGATACAAAAGAGAACAAAAGATCCACCACAACAATTAACACACATCCATAGTCTTGATCAGAAGATTGTAGAAACCTTCAACTCACAGCCTTTAGGAATCTAACACAATGAAGCTGTTGTCTCAACTCACTCACACACACTTTTTATTTTATGGTTTGTGGCTTACTTTGTCACTTTGCATCACTCCTTATAACTTATTTGCAATTTTACTTGCATTTATACCATCTTCAACCTTAGAAACTTTCTCCAAGGTTGGCCACATTAACTTTATTTCATAAATTCAAATTAGGTCAGAAACTCAACATTACCGCAATGGAAAGGAATGCGAGTGAACCAATAAAACATTTAACCAAGACCAAAAAAAAAATGTCTCAAATTAACCACACGCTTTCTTAATTAAATTTTATTCTTTGAATGAAGTGCAAACACCAGTTCAACCAAACCTAATAAAAACACAAATGAACATTGATGTACACGCTTCCCAATAAGAAGATGACACACGAACAACATAACATGCTTCATTACGCATGAGGACACATCTCATATTACTTCAGATACTTCCGCAACAAGTGAAAAAATCTTCAAACACCGAACTTCTTCTGTTAGTCCATCCGGACTGTGCAAAGACATACAACAACTCAAAAATATAACTTCTGGATCACCTAACCACACACATCTTTCCCAAAACCAAGATAACACCATTATAAAACATATGCCAGATTCAAAATATATGAAATAGAAGAGCAGAGGACTGGGAAGCAGAAACATTTCTCCCAGTCCACAGAAGACCAACTCTGCTAGAACAGTTCACACACCGGTGAACGCAACTTTCACGTACCATCACACCAGAAGCTAAAACTCAGGATATATCACCACAAGATCACCATTAGAAACCCTTCATATCTATACAAGCATAAAATTAACACAGGATAAACGTGGAGCACATACCAGAGCACATTCTGAACACATTCATCACTCTGACTTCTCTTCTTGATTAATTTTCTCAAAAGAACTTGGAAACTCAAACCAACACAACTACAACACCATAAAGATAGCTCCATGTACTCACAACATCTCAACTATACATGTACAATCTACAACATACAAAAGTGTGTTGACATCAATGACAACATTAATGACAACACCACCTGTAAGGAAAGCTAGATGCAGAAACAACTCTCCTAACGTCAAAACCTCAGGGAAGAATGCAAAGACTATTTTAAATTTTACAATTACAGTCCAATTAAGATGCACTTGAAATAGATAATAGAAATAGAGAAATATACACACACATATGAACACCAGATTTACGTGGGAAAACCCTTACGGGAGAAAAACCCACCACATCAAGAGAAGTCACTTTGTATTACAGTAACAAATAATTACATACAGAGTTTTGACTTATCTTTCTGATGTCAGATTACAACAGCATTCACAATGATCAAACTTGTATTGGAACCTTCAAGTTACAATCTTTACAGAATAGAAATCACTCTGATACAATTCAAACTGTTCACCCAATTGTTCTTCGAACCAATCGAACCTCTGCAACATTACAGAATGTATTCATGTCATTCCTGTCTATCGAGCTTCCTCACAGAATTGCCACAACGAACTATCTCCCAACAGTTCCAATTCGGCTCCTATGATTGGTCGAATACCAGCCACATAGATGGTCATCATTCAGTCAAAAGAGTTCAAACTTTGTTGGCATATCGGTGAGACACTAACAGTGTCTCCCCGATGCCACAAAGTCTTCACTATCGATATCGGGAAGAGTCTTCCTTATCGCCAAGACATTTTACCGAGCTTCACATGTTGCATCGACTTATTTTTCTATCGGCGAGACATACCACTCTCGCCAAGACCTCCCACCGAGTCTCCTTACGTTACACCGAAGCATCCACCAGTCGGCAAGACTCATCGCTTTCACCAGGACATCCCACCAAAGTCTCAAGGTTACTCCGAAGTGTTCATCTATCACCAAGACATATCGCTATCGATGAAACATCATACCGAAGCTCTAAGACTTTCTCCGAAGTGATCAGCAGTCGGCAAGACTAACGTTCATCGCTGAGACTTCACTCTGAGGTCTTTATGTTACATCGAGCACCGAACGGTCGGCAAGACTTACTATTCTCGCTGAGACATTACTCTGAATACTCACAAGTCATACCGAGCACCACTAGTCACCAGGAGTCACACCGAGAATAAACTATAACATTGGCGAGACATTAACACATCGCCCAGACTTCATAATGAAACATTCATGTTACCCCGATGAACTCCATGTGAAACATCCTGTCGGCGAGACTTTGGCTATCGCTGGGACTTCACCCCGAACCAAGCCTTTCGACCAAGGGTCTTCCCGATATACGATATGAATGGCCTATCGGCCAAAGATCTCCACGCGGTAAGAGGTCACACAGAATACAACATGTCACACCGAAGACTCCAATGTGTAACCATTCGGCAAGACTTTTGCAAGGTCACAGTGACCTATACAAAACATAAGGCTACAAATCTGCTCGGCAGCCAGACATAGAATATGTCACACCGACTTGGCTCCAATAGAGGTTACAGCCTATGATGATTGACACATATATTTCTAACAATCTCCCACTTGACGAAGATCACACAAGCACCTCCAGAGCACAACAAAACTTACTGAAAATCATGGGCACTAAGGCCCATTGAATTGGCACACCACCTAAACTTGTTTGTGCTCACTGGCTTCATCAATGCATCTGCAACATTCTCTAGAGTAATAACTTTTTCCAAACGGACTCCTTCCATCATCTACCATATCTCGTACAAAGTGGTACTGTACATCTATATGTTTTGTTCTAACATGGAAAGTAGGATTATTTGCCAGACAAATTGCACTTTGACTGTCACAGAAAATAGTTATTTCCCTTGCATCAAAACAAATGTTAGAACAAAAATGTTTCAACCAAACTGCTTTACAAGCATGTGTAGTCGCCATATATTCAAAATTCTCCATATGGACAAAAGTGACTACACCGCCACTTACTCATCCAACTCACTACACCACCATTCATCATGAAAATGTATCCACTAGTGGACCTCCTGCTGTCAATGTCCCCTGTCCAATCAGAATCCACATAGCCTTGAATACTAAGAGTCCTCTATGATTCAACCAAGTTCCCATGGTAACACAAACCATACTCTAAAGTTCCCTTCAAATATCTGAAAACTCTTTTCACAGCATCCCAATGTGTCCTTCCAGGATTAGCCATAAACCGAATTCAAGAACTCTGATCATTTGGGTAACAACCGCCTAGTACGTAATTATCAGACACATAAGACTTCCAATCACACTCTAGGATAGGGTACACTGGTCATGTCCTCCATCTCAGTAGGATATTTTGGACAGTCTTCAACAGATAGCTTCGTTCCCTGCAAGATTGGAACAACTAGCTGCTTGCAATCATTCATGCAAAATCTCTCTAGAACAGTCTTGGTATACTTACTCTAACTGAGCCAAAGTTTTCTACTATTCATGTCCCTGGTTATCTCCATCCCCAGAATATACCTTGTTGCACCAAGATTTTTCATTTCGAACTTAGCAGACAACTGAGACTTAAGATTAGAAATCATTAGCTTACTATTGCCTATGAACAACATATCATCAACATAGAGAGCAATAATAAGAACTTGATCACTTTCAGCCTTGTAATAGACATAATGATCAAATTTTCATCTTACAATTCCCAAAGACAACACAAAAGTATCAAATTTCTAGTACCACATTCTAGGTGACTGCTTTAACCCATGCAGAGACTTCTTTAACTTGCAAACCAATTTTTCTTTACCTTTTTCAACAAAGTGCTCAAGATGGGACATGTAAATCTCTTCTTCAAGATCACCATGAAGAAATGTTGTCTTCATTGATTCATCCTCGCTTGACCTCTAAGTCATACACTGCCGCAAGTGACAAAAGAAATCGATGATGTCGTTTTAGCTACGGGCAATTTTCTTAGCGTCAATTCCCTCTACTTGGGAATAACCTTTTGCAACCAATCTCACCTTGTATTTATCCACACTGCCATCCAAACCAATCTTCTTTTTAAATACTCATTTGCAGCCAACAACTTTTCTGCCTTTAGGCAAGGGCACCAAACTCCAAGTTTTATTCTTTTCTAATGATGTCATTTCTTCATTCATGGCTTCCAACCAAGAGTCTGAATCAGACATTTTAAATGCCCTGCTTTACAATCCCAGTTTTCATCAATCGCTAGAAATCAAAGCATATGCACAAGTAGAATCTATCAAAGAGAACCCATACCTATCGTTGTTTCTTTCTCACGAAGGACTCCTCACTTGTTGAGGCTGAGGTTCTTCTCTTCTTTAGAACTTTCAACTACTTGAGCTCTCCTCGCTTCAAGAATATTTTGAATTTTCAATTCCTCTTCTCTGGATGTAGGAGGAATAACTACATCCTTATTGTTTTCACTTGTCTCTCGGGATCAGCAGCATCTAAGGTAGAAGGTTTCAGCTCACAAAGATTACACTTCATATACAACCTTCAGATGATTCCAAAGTTGTATCCTTTTATGCTAGCACTATAGCCAATAAAAATACATTTGGATGTACTTTGTTCTCCAACTTAGATCTTTTCTCATTTGGCACATATGCATATGCTTCACAGCCAAAGAATCGAATGTCTAAGAGAGGGCTTCTTACTAGACCACGCTTCCAAAGGTGTTTTCTCAACAAAAGCATAGTTTGGAGAACAATTTATTAGATAACATGCAGTAGATACAACCTCAGCCCAGAACTTCTCCTCCAAGCCAACACTATTGAGCATACTTCGTGCTCTCTCCATCACTATCCTATTGAACCTTTATGTAACTCCATTTTGTTGTGGAGTATAAGGTGTAGTCTTATGTCTTTAATCCCATGGTCTTTACAATATCTTCTTCAAATTCATCAAAACAAAATCGCCATTATCAAATTCTAAGCATTTTATTTTTCTTACCGCTTGATTTTCAACAAGATTTTTAAATTCTTTAAACTGACTGAATACTTCTGATTTACTTTTCAGAAAATATACAAATGCTCTTCTTGAGTAATCATCAATAAACGACACATAGTATCTTGAATTAGACAAAGAAGGAACATCCACTAGACCAAATACATCTAAATGAATATAATCTAGCAAACCAGAAGATTTATGAGGACTGGAATAAAAAGAAACACGGTGCTGCTTTCCATATATACAATGCTCATAGAATTCAAATTCGAGATTACAATCTTCAAGCCCCTTAACCAGGTTTTTGTTCTTCAAGGTTTTTAAACCTTTTTCTCCTATATGGCCTAACCTATGATGCCAGAGCATAGTCTTCACCGAAGTTTTACTCCATAGAGTTTACATAATTAGGGAACATTTCCCTTTACCTCCATGAGTAGCTTTTTAGACTTTACGTAGACACTATATTGCATTGAACAAAGATGTGCATCCACTTTGTACAGGTACCAATTTGAGCACCCTAGCCATTATTATAGAGCTTCCTCTAGTCATCTTGCACCATTTCCAGAGAATGACTTTGCACTCAATATCATTCACCATCAATGAAAGTAGATTTCGAGCCAGACCTGGTATATGCATCACATCCTTGATTCCCTTTACTTTGCCATCAGGGAATTGGATTCTGACTCTTCCATGACCAACAATCTCCAAAGTTGAATCACTTACCAAGTACACCTTTCCACCATCGTATTCTTCATACTTCGTAAACCAGTCTCTATGAGATGTCATGTGGAAAGATGATCTAGAATCAATCAGCCTGACATCATCTGATGCCTGTGTAGCCAAGGCAGTAATGAAGGCGTCTGAATCACCCTGAGAAGAATCATTATCGAAAGAGAACTTCTTCTTCTTTTTCTCCTCTTTACAATCCTTTCGGACATGACCAGGTATCCCACAATTCCAGCATTTCACCTTGGACTTCTTTCCAGGAGACTTTGATCTCCCCTCTTATTTCAATTTCGATTTCTTGTCCTTCTTCTTGCCTTTCTCTTTCAGTCTTCCTCTAATAGCAAGAGCTTCTTTTGCCATCTCAAAAGATTTCCTTCTCATCTCTTCTGACATAAAAGAACCAACAACATCTTCCATCTTGAAACTGGATGTTGTACTCCCAATAACCATCACCAGATGATCCCAAGAGTTTGGCAAAGAACACAATAGAAGCATACAACAATCTTCTTCTTCAATCTTTACACCAATCAGATAAAGCAATTGAGCAATCAACATATTAAAATGCATTCAAATGATCAGCTACAAACCTCCTTCCCCGTGATTCTCAAACTATACAGCTTCTTCCTCAAGAACAATTTATTCACCAAGGACTTCCCCTGATAAATAGATGCCAGTCTCTTCCACAAGGAAGATGCAGTCTTCTCCTCGTGCACATTTAGAAGAATGGAGTCTCCCAAATAGAGCCTTATCAACCCCTTAGACTTTCTATCCGGGTAGGTCCCAATCTTCTGTTTCATGCCTGTAGGTTTAGTTCCAAGACAAATGAATCCCAATGCATCATGATCAACTAGAAGATCTTCCATTTTGAGTTTCCACAAATCAAAATTCCTACCTTTGAATTTCTCTATTTCAATCTTTCCTAACATGCTAACCATCTTAATCTGTAATTCAAATTAACAAACTTCTCCAAGACTCCCACTAAACATAATTGACCACAAAACCCAACGTAATTCCACAAGGACAACACAATCAAGGCTAGGCTCTTATACCAATTTGTAAGGAAAGCTAGATGTGGAACAACTCTCCTAATGTCAAAACCTCAGGGAAGAATGTATATATACTTTTAAATTTTACAATTATAGTCCAATTAAGATGCACTTGAAACAGATAATAGAAACAGAGAAATATACACACACATATGAACACCAGATTTACGTGGGAAAACCCTTACGGGAGAAAAACCCACTACACCAAGAGAAGTCACTTTGTATTACAATAACAAATAATTACATACAGAGTTCTGACTTATCTTTCTGATGCCAGATTACAGCAGCTTTTACAATGATCAATCTTGGACAGGAACCTCCAAGTTGCAATCTTTATAGAATAGAAATCACTCTAATACAATTCAATCAAGCCACCCACTACTGAACCAACCAACTCTCAGAATATTGCTGTATCGTATTCATGTCATTCCTATCTGTCGAGCTTCCTCACAGAACTGCCACAACAAACTGTCTCCCAACAGTTCCAATTCGGCTCCTATGATTGGTCGAATACCAGCCATGTAGATGGTCATCATTCGGTCAAAAGAGTTCAAACTTTGTTGGCATATCGGTGAGACACTAACAGTGTCTCCCTGATGCCACAAAGTCTTTACTATTGATATCGGCAAGAGTCTTCCTTATCGCCAACACATTTTACCGAGGTTCACATGTTGCATCGACTTCGCCATCGGGCCGGTATTATTCCACTTCCTCGCCAAGACCTCCCACCGAAGCCCATTTCTATGCTACACCGGCATCCACCGCCGCCGAAGACTCATCGCTGCCAAGACATCCCAATCGTCTCTGTTATTCGCGTTCATTTGACGCCAAGACATATCGCTATCGATGAAACATCATACCGAAGCTCTAAGACTTTCTCTGAAGTGATCAGTAGTCAGCAAGACTAACGTTCACCGCTAAGACTTCACTCCGAGGTCTTTATGTTACATCAAGCACCGAACGGTCGGAAAGACTTACTATTCTCGTTGAGACATTACTCTGAATACTCACAAGTCATACCAAGTACCACTAGTCACCAGGAGTCACACCGAGAATAAACTATAACATCGGCGAGACATTAACACATCGCCCAGACTTCATAACAAAACATTCATGTTACCCCGATGAACTCCATGTGAAACATCCTGTTTGTGAGACTTTGGCTATCGCTAGGACTTCACCTCGAAGCAAGCCTTTCGGCCAAGGGTCTTCCCGATATACGATATGAATGGCTTTTCAGCCAAAGATCTCCATGCAGTAAGAGGTCACACCAAACACAACATGTCACACTGAAGACTCCAATGTGTAACTGTTCGGCAAGACTTCTGCAAGGTCACAGCGACCTATACAAAACATAAGGCTACAAATCTGCTCATCGGCCAGACATAGAATATGTCACACCGACTTGGCTCCAATAGAGGTTACAACCTATGATGATTGAGACATATATTTCTAACACCACCAAAACATGCTATACTTGCAACAAGACCACCATCAACAAGCCAACAACAACAATTCTACCAAAAAGGAGGACCCCAACCAACAACACTACATTTTTTTCAGAATATCCACCGCCTCCATGTTGCTCACCGCAGCCTTTTGAGCATCATCCAAAACATTAGGCATTTCTTTACCAGAAGCCCCAACTTGAGCTTTAGTATTATTTCTAGTTCTAGCACTATGTCCATCCATATTCACCTCAGTAATCAAAACATTACTCTTCTCCCCACCCTTATTAGCAGCAACCTCCTCCTCCATCAGCTTTCCAACAACGCCAATCTCTTTAGTATGAACAATTTCCTTACGCTTCTTAGCACTAACCACAGGAGAAGTCACACCAATAGAATCAAATTTAACAACATATTTAGGAACCTCCCCACCTCTGATCACTGTAGCCCAAATTTTCTCCATTTGCTCCTCAAGCGTGAGGATTCTACCTTCCAAATTTTGTTTCATTTTAAGAGTTTCCTCCGCTATAGTGTTCGCAACAGTGTTTAGGGAATTAAACAATTCATCAATCTAGTTTTGGAAATAGGACTCTTCAACCTTACTCGCCACACCCTTAACTTTGACATTAGTTTTATTGCGTTCATGAAAAAACCATTTAAACGGTTTGAACAAAACAATGGAACCCTCATGAGTAGTTCCCAACACATCAGAGATTTCTTCCCTATCAATATTAAAAACCCCCTTCCCCAAAGCATCTTCCTCCTTGAGGAGCTAACCTTATCTTGACTGGAAAAGATTTCCTTACCTTTCCCAACAACAACTGGAGTCTTGATTTTGCAGATGGAATTTACAATCTTCTCAGCCACAACCTTTCTTTTTTTTAGCCTCTCCAAGTCTGCAACCTAGATATCCTCAAAAATCATAACACCAGCAACCCCATTCTTACCTTTCTACTGCAAGTCCGGGTTAACACTCAGAGAATCATCAACATCCATACCACCCATTATTGTGAGAGGAGAGACCCTCTTGAGTAATTGACTCACGGTCCTTACAACCCATTTCTTCCTACTTCCCTCCTTTGGCTCCTTCTGCTTGGTCATAGGGGGTGGCAAAGAAGCATCGCCATATAAATCATTC
>VDFB02322305.1:0-50338 GCA_007258455.2 Sequoia sempervirens | reverse complement strand
CTTTTGCAGCCAATCTCACCTTGTATTTTTCCACACTGCCATCCAGATCAATCTTCTTTTTAAATACTCATTTGCAGCCAACAACTTTTCTGCCTTTAGGCAAGGGCACTAAACTCCAAGTTTTATTCTTTTCTAATGATGTTATTTCTTCATTCATGGCTTCCAACCAAGAGTCTGAATCAGACATTTTAAATGCTGTTTACAATCCTAAGGAAACCATCCTTTGCTAGAAATCCAAAGCATATGTACAAGTAGAATCTATCAAAGAGAACCCATACCTATCAGGTTGCTTTCTTTTCCGCAGTTGAGCCTCCCTCACTTGTTGAAATTTGAGGTTCTTCTTCTTCTTTAGAACTTCGAACTTCACTTGAGCTCTCCTGGGTTTCAAGAACATTTTGAATTTTCCAATTCCTCTTTCTCACGATGTAAGATTACCTTCTATCCTTATTATTTTTTGACTTTGTCTTTGACTGCAAATCTAAGGTAGAAGGCTTCAACTCACGAAAGATTACACTTCTACTATATACAACCTTCTCCATATCAGGATTCCAAAGTTGGTATCCTTTTATGCCAGCACTATGGCCAATAAAGATACATTTGTGACCTTGTTCTCCAACTTAGATCTTTTCTCATTTGGCACATATGCATATGCTTCACAGCCAAAGAATCGAATGTCTAAGAGAGGGCTTCTTACTAGACCACGCTTCCAAAGGTGTTTTCTCAACAAAAGCATAGTTTGGAGAACAATTTATTAGATAACATGCAGTAGATACAACCTCAGCCCAGAACTTCTCCTCCAAGCCAACACTATTGAGCATACTTCGTGCTCTCTCCATCACTATCCTATTGAACCTTTATGTAACTCCATTTTGTTGTGGAGTATAAGGTGTAGTCTTATGTCTTTTAATCCCATGGTCTTTACAATATCTTTCAAATTCATCAAACAAAATTCACGCCATTATCGGTCCTTAAGCATTTTATTTTTCTACCGGTTTGATTTTCAACAAGGTTCTTAAATTCCTTAAACTGACTGAACACTTTTGATTTACTTTTCAAAAAATAAACAAATGCTCTTCTGAATAATCATCAATGAACGACACATAGTATCTTGAATTAGACAAAGAAGGAACATTCACTAGACCAAATACATCAAAATGAATATAATCTAGCAAACCAGAAGATTTATGAGGACTAGAATAAAAAGAAACACGGTGTTTCTTTCCATATATACAATGCTCATAGAATTCAAATTCAAGATTACAATCTTCAAGCCCCTCAACCAGGTTTTTATTCTTCAAGGTTTTTAAATTTTTTTCTCCTATGTGGCCTAACCTATGATGCCAGAGCATAGTCTTCTCTGCTGGAAGTTTTACTTCCATAGAGTTTACATAATTAGGAACATTTCCCTCTTTACCTCCATGAGTAGCTTTTTGTGACTTTACAGAGACACTATTGCATTGAACAGCATGTGCATCCAGCTTGTACAGGGTACCAATTTGAGCACCTCTAGCCATTATTATAGAGCCTCTAGTCATCTTGCAGCCATTTCTAGAGAACGTGACTTGCACTCCAATATCATTCAACTTACTGATAGAAAGTAGATTTCGAGCCAGACCTGGTATATGCATCACATCCTTGATTCCCTTTACTTTTCCATTAGGGAATTGGATTCTGACTCTTCCATGACCAACAATCTCCAAAGTTGAATCACTTGCCAAGTACACCTTTCCACCATCGTATTCTTCATACTTCATAAACCAGTCTCTATGAGATGCCATGTGGAAAGATGCTCCAAAATCAATCAGCCAGACATCATCTGATGCCTGTGTAGCCAAGGCAGCAATGAAGGCGTCTGAATCACCCTGAGAAGAATCATTATTGGAAGAGCACTTCTTCTTCTTATTTTTCTCCTCTTTACAATCCTTTCGGACATGACCAGGTTGCCCACAATTCCAGCATTTCACCTTGGACTTCTTTCCAGGAGACTTTGATCTCCCCTCTGATTTTGATTTTGATTTATTGTCCTTCTTCTTTCCTTTCTCTTTCGACCTTCCTCTGATAGCAAGAGCTTCCTTTTCCATCTCAGAAGATTTCCTTCTCATCTCTTTTGATAGCAAAGAACCAACAACATCTTCCATCTTGAAACTGGATGTTTTACTCCCAATAGCCATCACCAGATGATCCCAGGAGTCTGGAAAAGAACACAATAGAAGCATACAACAATCCTCTTCTTCAATTTTTACACCAACAGATGTTAATTGAGCAATCAGCATATTAAATGTGTTCAAATGATCAGCTATAGACCCTCCTTCCTGCATTCTCAAACTATACAGCTTCTTCCTCTGGAACAATTTATTCACCAAGAAATTCCCCTGATAAATAGACACCAGTCTCTTCCACAAGGAAGATGCAGTCTTCTCCTCATGCACATTCAGAAGAACGGAGTCTCCCAAACAGAGCCTTATCAACCCCTTAGACTTTCTATCTGAAAGGTCCCAATCTTCTTGCTTCATGCCTGTAGGTTTAGTTCTAGACACAGTAATCCATAGATCATGATCAACTAGAAGATCTTCCATTTTGAGTTTCCACAAATGAAAATTGCTGCCATTGAATTTCTTTATTTCAATCTTTCCTGACGTGCTATCCATCTCAATCTATAATTCGAATTAACAAACTTCTACAAGACTCCCACTAAACAGAATTGACACAAAAAGCCCAACGTACCCACAAGGATAACACAACTGGCTAGGCTCTGATACCACTTGTAAGGAAAGCTAGATGTGGAAACAACTCTCCTAATGTCAAAACCTCAGGGAATAATGCAGAGACTCTTTTAAATTTTATAATTACAGTCCAATTAAGATGCACTTGAAATAGATAACAGAAACATAGAAATTACACACATATGAACACCAGATTTACGTGGGAAAACCCTTACGGGAGAAAAACCCACCACACCAAGAGAAGTCACTTTGTATTACAGTAACAAATAATTACATACAAAGTTCTGACTTATTTTTCTGATGTCAGATAACAATAGCATTCACAATGATCAAACTTGTACAGGAACCTTCAAGTTACAATCTTCATAGAATAGAAATCACTCTGATACAATTCAAACTATTCACCCAATTGTTCTTCGAACCAACTGAACCTCTGCAACATTACATAATGTATTCATGTCATTCCTATCTGTCGAGCTTCCTCACAGAACTGCCACAACAAACTGTCTCCCAACAGTTCCAATTCAGCTCCTCTGATTGGTCGAATACCATCCACATAGATGGTCATCATTCGGTCAAAAGAGTTCAAACTTTGTTGGCATATCGGTGAGACACTAACAGTGTCTCCCCAATGCCACAAAGTCTTTACTATCGATATCGAAAAGAGTCTTCCTTATCGCCAAGATGTTTTACCAAGCTTCACATGTTGCATCGACTTCAGTTTTCTATCGACGAGACATACCACTCTCACCAAGACCTCCCACTGATTCTGCTCACGTTACACCGAAGCATCCACCAGTCAACGAGACTGATCATTTTCGCCAAGACATCCCACCGAAGTCTCAAGGTTACTCCGAAGTTTTCATTTGTCACCAAGACATATCGCTATCGATGAAACATCATACCGAAGCTCTAAGACTTTCTCTGAAGTGATCAGTAGTCAGCAAGACTAACGTTCACCGCTAAGACTTCACTCCGAGGTCTTTATGTTACATCAAGCACCGAACGGTCGGAAAGACTTACTATTCTCGTTGAGACATTACTCTGAATACTCACAAGTCATACCAAGTACCACTAGTCACCAGGAGTCACACCGAGAATAAACTATAACATCGGCGAGACATTAACACATCGCCCAGACTTCATAACAAAACATTCATGTTACCCCGATGAACTCCATGTGAAACATCCTGTTTGTGAGACTTTGGCTATCGCTAGGACTTCACCTCGAAGCAAGCCTTTCGGCCAAGGGTCTTCCCGATATACGATATGAATGGCTTTTCAGCCAAAGATCTCCATGCAGTAAGAGGTCACACCAAACACAACATGTCACACTGAAGACTCCAATGTGTAACTGTTCGGCAAGACTTCTGCAAGGTCACAGCGACCTATACAAAACATAAGGCTACAAATCTGCTCATCGGCCAGACATAGAATATGTCACACCGACTTGGCTCCAATAGAGGTTACAACCTATGATGATTGAGACATATATTTCTAACACCACCAAAACATGCTATACTTGCAACAAGACCACCATCAACAAGCCAACAACAACAATTCTACCAAAAAGGAGGACCCCAACCAACAACACTACATTTTTTTCAGAATATCCACCGCCTCCATGTTGCTCACCGCAGCCTTTTGAGCATCATCCAAAACATTAGGCATTTCTTTACCAGAAGCCCCAACTTGAGCTTTAGTATTATTTCTAGTTCTAGCACTATGTCCATCCATATTCACCTCAGTAATCAAAACATTACTCTTCTCCCCACCCTTATTAGCAGCAACCTCCTCCTCCATCAGCTTTCCAACAACGCCAATCTCTTTAGTATGAACAATTTCCTTACGCTTCTTAGCACTAACCACAGGAGAAGTCACACCAATAGAATCAAATTTAACAACATATTTAGGAACCTCCCCACCTCTGATCACTGTAGCCCAAATTTTCTCCATTTGCTCCTCAAGCGTGAGGATTCTACCTTCCAAATTTTGTTTCATTTTAAGAGTTTCCTCCGCTATAGTGTTCGCAACAGTGTTTAGGGAATTAAACAATTCATCAATCTAGTTTTGGAAATAGGACTCTTCAACCTTACTCGCCACACCCTTAACTTTGACATTAGTTTTATTGCGTTCATGAAAAAACCATTTAAACGGTTTGAACAAAACAATGGAACCCTCATGAGTAGTTCCCAACACATCAGAGATTTCTTCCCTATCAATATTAAAAACCCCCTTCCCCAAAGCATCTTCCTCCTTGAGGAGCTAACCTTATCTTGACTGGAAAAGATTTCCTTACCTTTCCCAACAACAACTGGAGTCTTGATTTTGCAGATGGAATTTACAATCTTCTCAGCCACAACCTTTCTTTTTTTTAGCCTCTCCAAGTCTGCAACCTAGATATCCTCAAAAATCATAACACCAGCAACCCCATTCTTACCTTTCTACTGCAAGTCCGGGTTAACACTCAGAGAATCATCAACATCCATACCACCCATTATTGTGAGAGGAGAGACCCTCTTGAGTAATTGACTCACGGTCCTTACAACCCATTTCTTCCTACTTCCCTCCTTTGGCTCCTTCTGCTTGGTCATAGGGGGTGGCAAAGAAGCATCGCCATATAAATCATTCTTCTCCTTCACACCCGTACTCATAAAATCAACAACCACCTCATCACTACAAGTCACATAGCCCTCGCTAGCACATGAATCCCCTTTTTGTGTCTTTCTTGTAACATGGGATTGAGGACCCACCTCCAAAGAGGCAAGTGAGTCTGGGACAAAGTCCACATCCTCCTCTGATTCCAACCCCTTTTCCAAAATGAGTTTTCTTTTCTTCCCTTTTTTACTAGCCGGTTCCTCTTCTGAGGCAATCTCATACTCCTCTGCCAGCTTAGACCGCTTACCCTTCAGGGTAGCAATTGGCTTAGCCACCTCAAAGGACTTTGCATATTCAAAGATAAGAAGGATTAACCCCACATGCAAGACTAGATTTTTAGGGTTTTTCTTATGGTCCTTGAGACCAAAATCTAGTGACAATAGAAGATAATAAGGAAAGGAAATCCTTTTCTTATGGTAGAAATGATTGAGCAAAATGAAGTGGTAAGCATTTACCGCAGAGAAGCATCCTTCCAAGGTAATAAAATGCATGAGCTCTTTAGGCACGTCTCCCCACAATGCCTTAAGAGATATTCTCTGGTAGCCCCCACTCCTCCCAGTCCTCAACTCCTTGGCTTCGCCCCCCTTGAAGAAGATTTGCATAACAGTTTGTGACTCCTTTTTATCTCTAAAAAATTTCATACCATCCATGGCCAAACCAGTAATATTTGCTATAAATTTTTCATTGACATCATACTCCATTCCACCCAACTTCAACACCCTATCATTACATCCTTTGGAAAATAAGATCATAGCCTGAGGGTTATTGCCATGCAATTTCTCTAGGTAAGGAGTTAACCCTCCTTTCTCCAACACCTACCAAACCTCCTTCTTCTTCTTGGAAGCTTTGCACGAGAAGGGCTCAACACGGTTTCTATCTCCACCCATATCGATAGAATTAGCAGAATGTAACAGCTTGAGAACTCTACACTCAGAGAAAAGAAAACTTTGGAAGACAATGCTAGGAGTGCCCAGAATCCATGTGAGAACTGAATTAAGGTGGAGGAGAATTAAGAACATAGAGTTTCGTTCACTACGACTACCTTCCACCGTACCATTAGCTTGATTCAAATCAGGCTTACCATCCTTCCACATAATTTTTGACCACGTGAAGAAAGACATGCATGCCACGGGCCATAATGAGACATTAAGCAAATTAAAATTGGCAATCATGGTTAATAGTTTCTATTGCCTCTATAGGGAGGGGGTCATTCAAACCCCATTCCTTAACATCTCTAACTCCAATATTAGCGAAGATGTCTACTAGATAATTACCCTGTCTCAAAATATGAGAGATGTAATATTCATCAAAAGATTTAAGAATATCAATGGAGTCCCTTATCAAGGACTCAATAGTCCAAGAAGGGAAAGCACAATTTTTCAAATTATTGATTATATTTAGAGAATCACCCTCCATCCAAACTTTCTTATAGCCTTTGATTTGTGCCATCTTGAGACCATGATAGGCCGTAACTTTAAAAATGGTTTTTTTATATGGTAGTTTTCTTCAATTCAATGATCTTAGTGGACAAGTACCCAACAACCTGTCCAATAATGCTAATCTAAATCTTCTGCAATTGAAACACCTAAACTTCTTAACCTTTTATTTTTCTCATCTATTCTAATTTGTTTCAGCATTTATAGACCCATTTAATTTATTTTCACCATTTCTAAGCATTAACATAATTTTTGTGTTTCAGGATTCATCCAAGAAATCCTCTACTCTATAATCTAATCACTTAGACTAGAAAGAAAGGCACACAACCATCCATAATTAGAGTGTTTCAGGATTCATCTAGGAAAAAAATGTGATTTGAGGTCTATGGCATTGGGATTACTAAGCACCTTATTTGTTGTATTTATAAATTTTTAATAATTTTTTCTTTAAATCTTGCCATCCATTGTAGTAGTAAATGAAGAAATTTAATGCTTCAAAACTAGTCTTTGCCTTCCAAAATTGAATTTATCAGATCTCAAGCAATTCAAGCATAAGCTTGAAATTAAATGCTATTAAATTACATGAAAAACTAACCTGGGTGATTGTAATTGCATTACCTCCTTGTATGAATTTTGTAGATGTCTATCTTCATGAGTATGAAAAGCTAATTCAAGACAAAATCAGATCAGGTTGGTCTAAATGTGTCAAGAATTCTTTTTTTTTTATGTATTTAATGAACAATATTATCTTATATGAAGCATAAATATAATATTATGTACACAAAATTAAGGACAACAAAGTCGTGGAGAAATAGGTATGATGAAAATAACCCCTTTTTTGAATTGATGGAGACTTTGGTATTCAAACAATAGATTCATTTTCATACTATTATCATTCATTGAAAAAAAATTAATTGTTCAAATTATAACACTATATAATGCAAATAAGTATAAAATAGAAAACAAAGTATGAAATAGAAAATTTTAAAAATTAAGTATAAAATAGAAATTTTTAAAAATTAAGTTTAGAATAGAAAATTAAGTATAAAAAATTTATTTTAAATTTACTATTTCATATAAAATTAAGTTTCTAAATTAATATATTTAAAAAATAAACTATCCAAGATCTTTTTAAAAGAGATATCCATTAGACATAAAAAAAAAAGTTTCTAAAATTTTAAAATTTAAGTATGAAAGTACTTTTCTCAAACAAAAATTTCTAGAATTTAGAAACTTGAGTATGAAAATTGCATATTAAAATAAGTTTCTAAATTTTATAAACTTCTTTTTGAGAAAAGTTCTTTAATACTTAAGTTTTTAAATTTTACAAACTTCTTTTTAAAAATTCTAAATTAATTATTTAAAACTAAAAAATAGAAACCTAAATAAAAAATGAAATATCCTAAATTTATGTTACACATAACAAAAATATTCAATATTTTTTAAAAATTGAAAGCATTGCAAAAGAAAAAATTATCCAGATTCTATTTAAAAAAATAATGTATATCTCTAGAGAAATATTTTAAATTTAAGACTTCATTAAAGAAATAAATTTTAGAAACTTCTTTTTGAGAACTTAAGTTTTTAAATTTTAGAAACTTCTATTTAAAACTAAAAAATAGAAACCTAAATAAAAAGAAAATATTTAAATTTACTGTTACACAAAAAATATTCAATATTTTAAAAAAATTGAAAGCATTGTAAAAGAAAAAATTATTCATATTCTATTTAAAAAAATAATGTATATCTCTAAAGAAATATTTTAAATTTAAGACTTCATTAAAAAAATTATTTTACAAAAATACAACTTAGATATACAATCTAATATAAAAGCTTTCCATAATAAGTGCACATCTAAAATAAAACTAAAATTATAAAATTAAATACAAAGAAAATATAATAAATTTATTATTACACATAAAAATAATTTTTTAATTTAGGGGTCAATGTTCAATAAAAGATAGGGTTAGGGATCAATTAGGATTAAGATTAAATTAGGGATAGGGTTAGGGTTATGGATCAATTAGGATTAGGGTTCAAAAGGATTCAA
This sequence comes from Sequoia sempervirens, assembly GCA_007258455.2. Taxonomy (NCBI): domain Eukaryota; kingdom Viridiplantae; phylum Streptophyta; class Pinopsida; order Cupressales; family Cupressaceae; genus Sequoia; species Sequoia sempervirens. The sequence continues at coordinate 41,471 of VDFB02322305.1, read as the reverse complement.
TTAGGGTTAAGGTTATATTCGGGTTAGGGTTCTTGATTAGGGTTTAATTATGGTTAGGGTTAGGTTAGGGTTCAATTAGGGTTATGGTTAACATTAGGGTTGTATGATATAGCTTGGGGTAAAGGTTATGGTTAGAGTTAGAACTCAACTAGGGATATGAACAAACAGGGTTTGTGTTAGATTTGGGGTTCAATTAGGGCTAGAGTTTAATTAAGCTTAGGGTTCAATTATGGATAGGGTTATGATAGGGTTATGGTTCTTGATTAGAGTTTAATTATGATTAGGGTTATGTTAAGTTTCAATTAGGATTAGGCTTAACATTAGGGTTATACGATATAGCTTGGGATAAAGGTTGTGGTTAGGATTGGGGTTAGGGTTAGGACTCGATTAGGGTTAGGAACAAATAGAGTTTGGGTTAGGGTTGGGGTTCAGTCAGGGCTAGAGGTTAGTTAGGGTTTAGGTCCAATTAGGGTTATGGTTAAGGTTTTATTAGGGTTAGTGTTCACTTCTATGGCTATGGTGAGGGTTCAACTATAGTTATTTTAATTAGGGTTATAGTTAGTGTTAGGCTTAAATTATGGTTAGGGTTAGGGTTCAATCAAGATTAAGGTTATGTTAGGATTCAATTAGGGTTAAGGTTATGTTAGGGGTAGGGTTCTTGATTAGAGTTTAATTATGTTTAGGGTTAGGTTAGAGTTTAATTAGGGTTAGGCTTAACATTAGGGTTACAAGCTATAGGTTGGGGTAAATGTTACAATTAGGGTTAGGGTTAGGGTTGAACAAATAGGGTTTAGGTTAGGGTTAAGGTTCAATCAGGGATATAGTTTAACTAGGGTTAGGGTTCAATTAGGTTTAGGGTTTAATTAGGGTTAAGGTTCAATTAGAGTAAGTGTTCACTTAGGGTGGTTAGGGTTCAACTATAGCTATTTTAATTAGGGTTATAGTTAGTGTTAGGGTTCAATTATGGTTAAGGTTAGGGTTCAATCAGGGTTAGATTTAGGTTTAAGGTTAAGTTATGCTAAGGGTTCAATTAAGGTTAGTTTCATTAGGGTTTAATTAAGGTTACATTTAGGGTTCACTTATGGTTAGGGTTTCGATTAGCATTTAATTAAGATTATGGTTAGTGTTATGGTTAGGTTTAGGGTTGAAATATAATTATGATTCAATTAGATTCAATGTTATGATTAAGGTTTGATTAGGCTTATGATTAAAATTAGTGTTTAATTAGGGTTAGGGTTAGAGTTATAATTTATTTAGGGTTAGAGTTTTAAATTAACGTTGAAGTAGGGTTAGTGTTAAGTTTAAGGTTAGGTTAGGGTTAAATTTCAATTAGGGTAAATTAGGATTAGGGTTAGGGGCTCAATTTGGGTTAGGGTTCAAGGATAAAGCTTGGTGTTAGGATTATGGTTAAATTAGTGCTAGCTTTTAGGTATATTAGGGTTAGGGATTCAATTAGGGTTACAATTTGAGTTTAATTAGGGTTCAATTAGGGTTATGATTATAGTTTGGTTAGGGTTAGGTGTTAGTTAAGATAAATTTTAGGGGTAGCTTGGTCAAGGTTGAGGCTTATATAAGGCTAGAGTTAATGTTAGGTTAGGTTTTGGTTTAATTGAGAAAAGGGTTATGGTTCAATTAGGGTTAGCGTTAGAATTAGGCTTAGTATTAGAATTATGATTATAAATAGGGTTAAAATTTGATTAGGGTTAGAATTAGAATTAGGGTTATAGTTAGGGTTAGGGTTAGAATTAAGATAAGGGTTAAGTTATTAGAATTATGATTAGGGTCAAGGTTTAATTATGGTTAGGGTTAGTGTTTAATTATGGTTAGGGTTTAAATAGAATTAGGGAGGACTAGAGTTCAATTACTATCAAAATTAGAGTGACTTAATGTTTAATTAGGTTAGGGTATAATTTTAATTAGGATTAAGGTTCAATTAGGGTTAGGTTAGAGCAAGGGTTCATTTAGGGTTAGAGTTAGTGTTAATATTAGGGTTCAATTATATCATGGTTATGGTTTAATTAGGATCAAGGCTTTTGTAGGGTTAGGGTTAGAGCTAAGGTTAAATTAGGGTTAGGGTTAAAGTTCAATTAGGGTTAGGGTTAGGGATAAGGTTTAATTAGGGTTATAGGATAAATCTTCAAGTTAAGGTTACGATTAAATTTTGATTAGGGTTTAAATAATATTAAGGTTATGGATCAATTAGGGTTAGTGTTCAAGTTTAATAGTGATTACTATATAATTAGGTTTAGGATTTAAATAGATCTAAGGAGGATTAGAGTTTAAGTACTGTCAAAATTAGGGTTGGAATCAATGTTTAATTAGGTTAGGGTGATAATTTAATTAGGATTAGGGCTCAAAATTAGGGTTAGGGTTAGAGCTAGGGTTCATTTAGGGTTAAATTTTAGGTTTCAATTATATTAGGGTTAGGCTTTAATTGGGATCAAGATTTTGTTAGGGTTAGGGTTAGAGCTAAGGTTAAAATAGAGTTAGGGTTAGGGTTCAATTAGGATTATAGTATAAATCTTCAAGTTAAGGTTACAATTAAATTATGATTACAGTTCAAATAGGATTAGGGTTAAGGTTCAGGTTTAATAGGGGTTAGGATTAAAGTTATATTAGGCTTAGGGTTAGTGTTCACTTAGGGTTATGATTAGGGCTACGATTAAATTCTAAAACAAAAAAAACTCTAATTATAACCCTAATTATAAATCCTACTTTTAACCTTAAACCTAACTCTAACAATAACTATAAATTTAACCCTAACCCTAATTTTAAAACTAACACTAATTATTATTCTAGCCCTAACCCCACCGATAACTGTAACCATAACCCTAATCTTGATGCTAATTAGGTCTCTAAACATAACCCTAATTGTAACCCTAATTCTTACCCTAACCCTAATCCTAATGCTTACTCAAATCATAACCCTAACCCTAATTTAATTTCTAAACCTAACCTTAAATCTAATTCAATCTCTAACCCTAAATAAACCCTATCTCTAACCATGATTGAACCCTATCCATAAATTAATGCTAGATCTAACATAACCCTAGCCCTAATCTTGATGCTAACCTCAATCCTAGCTCTAACCTAACCCTAACCCTAACACTAATCCTCATCCTAATCTTAATCCTAATACTAATACTAATTGTTATTGTAACCCTTATCCTCATCCTAATCCTAATACTAACCATAATCATAATCCTAATCATAACCTTGATCTTAACCCTAATCATCATCCTAATCCTAACCCTAATTCTATATCTAACCCTAACCCTACCCTTAATCCTACTTATATCTCTAATTATAACCCTAACCTTAATCTTGATGCTAACATAAAACCTTGGCCCTAACCTAACCTAATCCTAACACTAATCCTAATCCTAATCCTGATAATAACCCTAACCCTAACCCTAAACATAAGCCTAATCCTCATCCTAATTCTAATACTAATCTTGACTCTACCCCTAATCCTAATTTTATCTCTAAGCCTAAGCCTAAGCCTAATCCTAATACTAACATTAAATCTAACCTTAACTCTAATTCTATGTCTAACCCTAGCCATAACCCTAATCCTTATTTTAACTCCTAACCCTAATCGTAATGCTAATGCCAACTATAATCCTACTTATATCTCTAACCGCAACCCTAATCCTAATCCTAACACTAACCCCAACCCTAACCCTAACCATAACCCTAAATAATTTAAGTCTTTCATGTTGTGGCATAGAATATGGTAAGGGAGCAACCCTATATTCTTATTCCATCCCTCTTCCAACCATAACACAAGTTATAAATAATAATATATCTTATCCTAACGCTAATTTCAACACCAATTGTAATTGTGTCTCCAATAGTAACCTTAACCCTAATACCAAACCCAACCTTAACTCTCCCTAAATCTAACTGTAACCCTAATACTAAACCTAATTATATTTGTAGTTGTAACCCAAACCCAAACAATAACCCTATTACAAAACTATGAACCTAACTCCAATCCTAATTCTAACCATAACCCTAATTTATGTAATATTTAAACTCTACTTCTATCTCAAAATGTAATCTTAACAAAAACTCTAATTAAAATTCTATCTCCAAGCATAACTCTAAGGCTATTAGAAAACCCAACTTTAATATATGTATACTAACTTGAATCTTATTTGTATATCCAATCATAATCCAAACCCTAAGCTTAATTATATCTCTATCAAAAACCCTAAATATAATTCTAAAACTAATGCTAATCATAACCCTTCACTTCAGTTAACCCTAATCCTTAACTTAATCATAATCCAAACAATATTAATATAATATTACATTAACATTAAATAATAACCTTATAATATTTACTAATTTAATAATAATTTATTATATATTATAATATTATTATTTTAATTAATAATAGTTAATTATTATATTATATAATATTATATCATACTATTATTAAATTTTAAATTATTATAGTTATTTTTTTCAAATATTATAATTTAAATTAATATAAAATTATTTAGAATAAATTGTAAAAAATATTACTTTTTAAAATATTTAATATTATATAATATATTTATTATTAAATTATAACTTATATACTTATATATAATATTATGATTAATATAAAAATTTACTATTAGGGTTTAATTAGAGTTAAGAGTTTAATAAAGGTTAGGGTTATAGTTAAGATTCTATTATGATTAGGGTAAGAGTTAAATTAGCATTACAGTTAGGTAAGGGTTCACTTATGATTAGGGTTAATTACTGTTAAGGTTAGCATTAAATTAGGGTTAGGATTCCAATTAAGTTCTAACTGTAATTCTAATTTAATTAGATTAAAATATTGATTTTATAATATTTATTAAATATTATATCAAAATATAATTTAATATTATATTCTAATAATTAACATTATTATAATATTATATTATTATATTAATCTCTTACATGTTGCACTGCGACTGCTACTAGCATACATATATTAAATAGTAATATATATATAATACATCAAGAGTTATCCTTCTCTAGGTGCCTATTTTTATCATTTTTTCTAACTGCAATAGGCTCCTCCATAATGATAACTCTTGGCATATTTTATATATATTATTTAATATATGTATGCTAGTAGGTAGCTCACAAGTATCTACTAAATGGATAGAAATAGTATCATAGTCCCAAGTTTTGCTACTTTTGTAACATGAGGGGACTCTAAAGGTGTATCATAATCTTGGGTATTCTCAACATGTTCTATTTTTTGAAACATAATCAGCAAAAAATAATACTATAATAAGGAAATAAATGAGCATGTGTTAGTAGATTACACTATTCTAAGGTTTAAAAAATTAAATATTGAATGTGGTCAAAATTGTTAATATAGTAATCTCCCACACTTGTCACTTGGAAGGATGGGAGGAGTTGCTATTTTTATAGGACTATAATAAAAAAAGGTCATCACCATAATAATAAGCATGAAGATGTAGTCTCTTGGATGATGACCAAGATTAGAGGAGGAAATAAAGAACATGTTCATTAAGAATTTGAGTAGAAATAAAGGTCATTAGCCTTATAGCATAGGATAGCCATATGTGCCAACTTCCTTGGATATTAATTGATTCTAGGAAAGTTAGCTAGGGATGTTCTACTATAAAATTAACTTTTGTAACTCTTGGATATATCAAAATTAGAAGGCAATAAAGAACAATGCATTATATGCTAGTTAAAAAAGGTTTGCAAAAGTTATTTTATTAATCAATGATATTTGAAAATTCTTGCAAAAAAAATCATTTTTAATCTCATTTCAAGGGAGGAGAATTGGTTCACTTAGCCTACAAAGGAACCACCACCTTTGTTATATATCTAGTTTAGGTTTATTTTAGTAATTTTTAAATTTGAAGTAATATTCTTTCAAACTTTCATCTTGATGCAGGAGCATCTAGGGGTACTAGCAATCTTGCATCACCAAAAATATTGCTATTTTATTTTTGTTTATTTTCAATAAGGGCTTAGGGGTTAGGAGAATAAATATTTTGATTTGCAACTTTGTAATTTCCCTTATGGTGAAATTGTAATTGTAATTTGGTGGAAATTATGTAATGGTAAATGTTTCTAAGGCATAAATTAGAAAATATTCCTCTTGGGTGTCCCATTTCAAGGTGGGGACCACTTGGGATGCATGTGCTTTCATGTTCAATTGCATAGCTTGCATGTATTTGCATGTTGGTGCATGTTCATATTTGGAGCCATTAGGGCCGTCAAAGATCAATGAAAATGCAAGAATTGACCAGATTTGATTGGCCATGGTTTAGGTGCCCATGTGAAGTCCATGTGAGCATTGATTAATTTTATTATTTTATGATTATTTCTCCAAATGGGGTGTGGGTTTTCCAAGGAGCTATTTTTCTTGTGGTTTTGGAAAACCATAGTGGTTTTTCTCATTCACAAATCTATATATTTAGTCGTTGTCATTTGGGAAGAGGGATTTGGGAGTTTTTGTAGGTGAGATGGGGAGATGCTACCAGATTGAAAAGAGGATTTGATGACTCCATTGTTGCAGATTTCTATTTGCATAGAAGCCCATATTTTTGGGAGCTAGTGAGCTCTACATTTTGAGAAATAGTGAGCTATTGAAGTCCATGTGAAGGGATTTGGAGAGCTTCAGATGAAAGAAGGTTGAAAGAGACCAAGAATAAAATATTTTTGCAGGTTTCGATGTGTGCTACAATAGCAAGAAGATTGATTATTTCATGGTTTGTTTGCAACATGATTTCTAATGAAGATTGTTGGATGAAGGAGCTAAAATCGGGTGAAAGAAGAGAGATTGAGGGAAACCATTTTGTATTTGATTTTCACTATCATATTTCAGTCTCTAATCAGATTTGTAATGTTTTTCACTAGCCCGTATGGCTTCAAAATAATGAATTTTTAGAAATGCTTTGTTTTTTATGTAATTGAAGAAGATTTTGGATGAACAAAGAAGAATACTCCTTATAGATTTTTGTGTTGTTTCAAACCATTTCTTAGTTGTAGTTTTAGATTGTTGTATGTGAATGAGGGTTGGTTTCTTACTTTATCAGTTCTTATTGTAATTGGTGCATGTGTCATGCTGATATTTTTTTCCGCTACTTAAACACTACTCAAAGCCAAAATAAAAAGGGTGAGGATGAGCAATCTTTCCCAATGAACAATCCTCCTTTTAACCTTTGACCTTGTAAACATATATTTAATACAAATGAATCAATAATAGAAGAAGGAAATCCATTTATGATGTTTTATGTTCTACTATTTAAGCAACACAATAGCTCTAAAACTATTGTTAATAAGAAAATTTGTAACAATCAATGCCCAATTCATTTGACTCCAAAATGTAACTACTAAGGACTATACAAATTAATCAATATCCCAACAATATTTGAACAATAAAGCATTAATAAATATAAATGCATCTATTAAATTTCTTGACTATGTACTAATATTTAGGCTCAATAATATCATCATAATCATATATTTTTAGTTCCTCAAATTTTATCTTATACATGAATTTAACATTAATTAAAAGAAATGTAAAGTTTGTACCAATCCTAAAGAATGTATGATGTAGGAGCATCCAAGGTGAAGAGTAATCCTACATTACTCAGATTATATGTTTGTTGATCAAATAAGGGATGACATGGCCTATCAGTAGGACCACAACCTATCAGTGTGACTTTCCTACATGTCCCAACGATTTACCGATGACAACATTGAGTGTGCAGTTCGTAGTGTTCCATCGACAAGACATTGCTTTGTCAGCGTGACATTCCCCCACGTCCCAACGACATACAAATGGTATTGGCAGGGATGGTGTGCATCAACATGAAGATTACCTATCAGCTGGACTGTGTCTGATATTCCAATGATGAGGTGATATCGTTGGTGAGTGGTAGTATGTGTATTATCAACAGAAGTGAGCATCATCAATGAGACTCTACCTTGAGTCTCCCCGATAGACCGATAGAATTCTTGAATATGAAAGGTGAATTTAGTGAGACTTCCTTGTATCGGTGGGAGGTAGCTTGTGGTCTCACTGATGGAATGATAGGAAATATCGATGTAACATGATGGTTTTGGTGGAAGAGGAGTTGGAGTTTGGGTGATAGTATGATGGCAGTAGATGCATGGAGTTAGTCAATGGCTATGGATGGAGAGTTGGATCACAACACGTGGAAGAGCGATATTGGGTATTTCACATCATTTTTGTGAAATACAATCTCATTGGCCAACTCGATGAGCTACTAATGATGATGTAACGGCCTAGTGTCGATTGGACAATCAAGAAAGAACAAGGACAACCTGGATAATTTGAGAGAAAGATATAAACAAAGAGGAAATGCAAGAATAGGAGGTGGTGGAAGTGTGAGGAAAGCATACTGTGTAAAGTTGAATGTGAGTTAAGATCTTCTCTCAATAGATGCATGTAAGAAACTACCCATAAGACGAAAAATACTATGTAATGTCAAGCTAGTAATAAAGATTATTTTTCTGCACAAATCTGGTTGTTAGTATTTTCTTTATCTTCTATGTTTTGTTATAATTAGTTAGATGTGTGATTGGATCGCCTAACAAGGATCTCCAATATCGACTACACCAAGTGGTATCGGAGCAAGGTTTTCTCCTGGAAGATGTCAAGCAATTATGAAGTCCTATAGAGAATTTATTATGGGTAAGTGAGCGAGAAGAAAACCTACAGCTACAGAGGACTTGCATAAGATGGTGCAAAGAAGATGAGGCAGAGGATGAGGGGTGCAAAGAGAAATAGACCTTGTCCTGATAGATATGTTGAGAGGGATTATGACTAGATTAGAGGCTATCGAGAATGCACAATGAAGAGGTCATCATGTCAATGATGTGAGTTTTGAAGAAGAAAAAGAACAGGTTGAAGCTGAAGGAGAAAAACTAGAACTTGATCAAGGGGAAGAGAGGTTCATTTGAGCCCTAACCATAATAAATACCAGACCCAATTTTGACCCCCTTGAGTACAAAGGGAACCTGAATTCTGATGAATTGTTGGATTGGATCACTGAGATGAAGAAGTGCTTCAAATTTGAAGGTACTGAGGATGAAAAGAAGGTGAAATATTCTTGCAAAATGTTGAAGGGGCATGCATCCCTATGGTGGGATCATTTGTAGACTGATAGAAAACAAAGAGGCAAGGAGAAGATAAAATCATGGGACCGCATGGTGAACAAACTGAAGGAAAATTTCATGCCTGCAGACTATCAGATAAGTCTGTTTAGGAAATTACAAAACTTGAAGCAGAGAGAGACCAGTGTCAAGGAGTACAATGAAGAGTTATATCAATTGAGTATTCGAGCAAACCATACTGAAGATGAGGATGAGTAAGTTGCAAGATACCTAAACAGTCTGCGGGTGTCCATTCAAGATGAAATAAGTTTTCTCAAGTTACAGAATGTGGAAGAGGCTTATCAATATTCCTTGAAAGTTGAGGAGAAATTAAATAGAAAGAAACAAAGCAATAATAGGGGTAGAGGAAAAAATGCTTGTGGTCGAGGGCAGAGCAATGGTGGAAGAGGATATTGTACTAAACCTAATGGAGAAAGTACCTCTCAAGACATGGGAGGTAGAGGATATTTTTGAGGAAAAGGAGAGTCATCTCGAGGAAGAGGTAGTTTTGGAAGAGGAAGAAGTAGAGGATTCCCTATTACATGCTACAAATGTGGAGAGACTAGGCACAAGTCTTTTGAATTCCCACAAGTTCAAGGTGGAGGCAAAGGAAAAGGGGCCAGAGTGCATGTGGCCCAAGCTAAAGATGAAATGGTGGAAAATTAAAAGCATGGAGAAAACCCAGAAGACAGAGAATCCTTGATGATAAGGAAGATTTTGTTAAGTCCCGAGAAGGTAGAAGTAGAACCGATACAGAGAAGGAATTTGTTCAGAACCAAATGCAAGTCAGGTGGTAAGTGTTGTAAATTAATTGTAGATAGTGGCAACACAGACAATATTGTGTTTGATGAAATGGTGAGGAAGTTGAAGCTGAAAATAATGAAGCATCCCAGCCCATACAAGGTTTTGTGGTTGTAGAAGGAGCATCAATTAGTGGTAAGAGAACAATGTTTGGTTAATTTTCAGATTGGTAAATACAAAGATGAAATACTCTGTGATGTAATGCCAATGGATGCATGTCATATTTTGCTGGGAAGACTGTGGCAGTTTGACCTTCAAGCTATTCATGATGGTAAGAATAATACATATACCATTAAGAAAGATGGTTAGGAATTTACTTTGAATCCTATGAAGGATAAGGATAAAGACCCGGAAGGTACCTCCAAGGTGTGTTTTGTCATAGGAAAGCAGTTCCTGAAGGATCTGAAGAAGGATGATGTTTGTTATGCAATGGTAGCACGACCACCTTAGAACCTCACAACATAAAAGGAAGAAAAGCTACCGCTAAAAATTCAATAATTGGTGGATGAGTATGCTGGCATAATGATGGAGTCACCAAACTACCACCGGTGAGAGAAATCAATCACTATATGGATTTGATTCTAGATGCAAGTTTTCCAAACAAGGCACCATGTAGGATGACATCACAAGAGAATGGAGAGGTAAATAGACAGGTCTAGAAATTGTTGGACAAAGGTTTGATTAGGGAGAGTCTTAGTCCGTGCATTGTACCTGTTGTATTAGCACCTAAGAAGGGAGGTGAATGGAGGATGTGTACAGACTCTCGTGCAATCAATAAGATTACTATTAAGTATAGATTTCCATTGCCCAAAATGGATGATTTAATGGATTGTGTGAGTGGAGCACGGTATTCCACAAAGATTGATCTAATGAGTGGTTATCATCAAATCAGAATTCGTGAAGGGGATGAGTAGAAAACAACATTCAAGATGAAGGATGGACTGTATGAGTTGCTGGTCATGTCATTTGGATTGACAAATGCACCCAGTACATTCATGAGATTGATGAATTGGGTGTTGAAGCCCTATCTTGGTAAGTTTTTCATAGTTTATCTTGATGATATTTTAATTTTCCATAAAACCAAAGAAAAAAATTTAGAACATATTAGATTTGTCTTGTAAAGATTGAAAGAAGAGAAGTTAATGGCGAATCTAAAAAAGTGTACTTTCATTAAGGAGGAGTTAGTGTACTTGGGATTTGTAATTTTTGAGGAAGGATTAAAAATGGATCCTGAGAAAGTAAAGGCTATTGTTGAGTGGCCATCACCAAGGAGTACTTTTGAAGCCCATAGTTTTCATGGGTTGGTGAGCTTCTATAGGAAGTTCATAAGAAATTTTAGTGGGATATGTGCTCCCATTATGGAGACAATGAAGGGAACAAGAAATGAGTTCCAATGGACAACAGTAGTAGGAAAGAGTTTTTAGCTATTGAAAAGCAAGGTGACAGAACAACCGATGTTGGCATTACTAGACTTTGGAAAAAAATTCCAAGTAGATTGTGATGCAAGTGAAACAACAATTGGAGGAGTTCTTAGTCAAGAAGGAAGACCAATAGCGTACTTCAACAAGTTGAACGAAGCCAAGAGGAAATATTCAGTGTATGATCAAGAATTCTATGTGATGTGCAAGTACTCAAGAAATGGAGGAATTACTTATTGCCGAAGGAATTTGTGTTGTATATAAATCATCATGCCTTGCAATTCATAAAAAACCAAGGTAAGTTGAACTAGAGGAATTTGAAGTGGGTTGAATTCTTGCAGAGTTATTATTTTGTGTTAAAACATAGGAGTGGTAAATCCAATAGAGTTTTTGATGCACTGAGTAGGAGAACTTTGTTGTTGAGCGAGATGAGAGTGAATGTTGTTGGTTTTGATTCATTTAGTGAGTTGTATGAGCATTGCCCAAATTTTAGAGAGGCATGGTTAGCATGCAAGAATCTAGCTGAATTGGATTGGACTCCATGGTTGGAGTATTTCATTAAGGAAAAATTGTTGTTCAAAGAAAAGAATTTATGCATACCAAGAGGTTCCATGAGGGAGAATCTCATTAGGGAAAATAATAGTGGTGGATTAGGAGGACATTTTGGAATAGATAAGGAAAATGTGTTGTTGAATGAAAACTATTATTGGGTAGGAATGAGTGTGGATGTCAAGAAAATGATGCAAGGGTGCATAATTTGTCAGCATGCGAAGGGTATGAAGCAAAATACCAGACTATATCAACCATTACTGATTCTAGAGAGACTATGGGAACACATTAGCATGGATTTTTTTCTAGGAATTCCTCAAAATCAGTGAGGTAATGATTCATTTTTTTGTGGTTGTTGATAGATTTTCAAAAATGGGTCATTTTATTCCATTTCAAAAAACTAGCGATGCTTCCCACATAGCAAATTTGATTTTCAAAGAAATAGTTTGGTTACATGGTTTGCCTAAGAGTATCATATGTGATCAGGATACAAGGTTTTTTGGTCATTTCTGGTAGACATTGTGGAAGAAATTAGGCACACATTTGGGTTTCATTTTAGCTTACCATCCACAAATAGATGTTCAGACTGAAGTTGTGAATAGGAGTTTAGGTAACCTCCTTCATTGTTTGACTGGAAACAAGCCAAAACAATGGGACTTGTTGTTGTCACAGGAAGAGTTTTCATATAATAATTCAATGAACAAAAGTATTGGAAAAATTCCATTCAATGTGGTGTATGGTTTCATCCCTAGGGGCATAGATGAACTCATAGATAGTGTAGATGAAAACAAGTGTTGTGGCAGAGGATTTTGCAGAATACATCAAAGATTTGAATAAAGAAGTGAAGAAAAAGTTAGAAAAGAGTATAGCTAAGTATAAAGAGTCTACTAACCATCACAGAAGAGAGCAAGAATTTTAGATTGGAGAACTGGTGTGGGTTCATTTAAGAAAGGAGAGGTTTCCACAAGGAACCTATAATAAGTTAAAATGGAAGAAAATAGGTCCTTGTTGGATCCTACGTAAGTTTCTGCCAATTCTTATGAAGTTGAACTTCCAAAGAATGTAGATATATCTCCTATCTTTAATGTCAGTGATCTGTACAAGTATTTTGATGGAGAAACAGGTACTCAATCAAATTCGCTTGTTAATACAGATTGGGTAAACCAAATACAAGAGAAGCAAACGAAAGAAACATATGTGATTATTGATTCTAGGGTTGCAAAGAAAACATGTGGTAAGGAGTATTTAGAGTACCTAGTTCGCTAGAAGGGAAAATTAGTAGAGGAAGCATCTTGGTTGAAGGTGCATGAGTTGGCTCAGTTTGGACTGTCGGTTCCAGACTAGCCCAAATGTTCTTGAGTCCTCACTCATGGAACATTTCTCCTACCCCAGGTGTCTGATGCAGGAGCATCCAGGGTGAAGAGCAATCCTACATTGCTTAGATTATGTGTTTGTTGATCAAATAAGGGATGAAATGGCCTATCAACAGGACCACAATCCTACATTGCTTAGATTATGTGTTTGTTGATCAAATAAGGGATGAAATGGCCTATCAACAGGACCACAACCTATCGGTGTGACTTTCCTACATGTCCCAATGATTTACCGATGACAACATTGAGTGTACAATTCATAGCGTTCCATCGTTGAGATATTGCTTTGTTAGTGTGACATTCCCCCACATCCCAGCGACATATCGACTGTGTTGGCAGGGATGTTGTACATCTATGTGAAGATTACCTATTAGCTGGATTGTGTCTGGTGTTCCAGCGATGGGCCAATATCCTTGGTGAGTGGCAGTATGTGTATTATCTACAGAATTGAGCATCGTTAGCGGGACTCTACCTTGAGTCTCCCTGATAGACTGATAGAATTCTTCAATGTGAAAGGTGACTTCAGTGAGACTTCCTTATATTGGTGGGAGGTGGCCTGTGGTCTCATTGATGGAACGGTAGGTGATATCGGTGTAACATGATGGTTTTGGTGGAAGATGAGTTGGAGTCTGGGTGATATTCTGATGGCGGTAGATGCATGGAGTTAGTTAATGACGGTGGATGGTGAGTTGGATCACGACAGGTAGAAGAGCGATATTGGGTATTTCACATTATCATTGTGAAATACAATCTCATTGGCCAACTTGATGAGCTACTGATGATGATGTAATGACTTGGTGCTAATTGGATGATTAAGAAAACTACGACATGAAGAGTGGGAAAGAACAAGGCCAACCTAGAGAATTTGAGAGAAAGATATAAACGAAGAGGAAATGCAAGAATAGGAGGCAGTGGAAGTGTGAGGAAAGCATACTGTGTAAAGCTAAATGTGAGTTAAGATATACTCTTAGCAGATGCATGTAAGAAACTACCCATAAGATGACAAGTACTATGTAATGTCAACCTAGTAATAAAGATCATTTTGTTGCACAAATCTGGTTGTTAGTATTATCTTTATCTTCTATGTTGTATTATAATCGGTTGGTTGCGTGATTTTATCACCTGACAAGGCTCTCCAATCTCGACTGCACCAATGTCTCAAACAATTTATTTTATTTTCATATTTCCCCAAGTCATTTGTTGTTAATTCATTATTCTTCACTTTACTTCTTTTATATAAGTCTAAAATAGATTCTGATTGTTTTTAAGATCATTAAAAAGAAACATGTTAAGTTAAATGGAGAAATATTCCTCTTCATATTGAAACACTTGGTTATAATATCATTTCAATCTTTCACTCAAATATAAATTCCAATTTTATGGGTAAACAAAAAAGATTTTTTTTGAGTTATTTCTTGAAAGGTTTATTAAATTTTAAGTAAACAAAAGAATAGAAATAGTACACAAATCACTTATTAACTATGAGTTTTATTTTCTAACTAAAAACTAAATTTAAAACTACTTTGTATTCCCTTAAATATTGATCACTCTATTGTCTTCCACTTTTCATTTGCAAATAAGTTATATTCTTTTTTTGAATTCATTTTTCTTTTAGTTTTGTTCTAAGTTTGAGGTTCATTATCTCAATATCAACTAAATGTTGTAGGTATAGAGACTTAATTTGTATTCATTGTTTTTCAATTTGATTGTAGACTTAGATTGCAAGAAAGAAAACTAAAATTTGTATTCCTAGCTAAACAATTTTTACACATATATATAACTATTTGTATATATTTAACTATTTCTTTATTTGTTTCAACTGTCATTGAGATTTTCACCTATAGACAAAATGAAAATTAAATATAATTCAATAGAGATTTTTTTATTCACACACACACGCACACACACAATATATATATATATATATATATATACATATATTCCTTTTGGGAGGGGGTAAGGTTGCCCCTCCATGAGTTGTAGCCTTAAGGTTGTGACCCATGGGCAACAACCCCATGGCTTCCTTCCCTTAGGTCGATGGAGGTGTCAATTCCCATTCGACCTATGGTCCAATGCCTCCCTATTTTATTTAAATTTTGATTTTATTTGTTTAATTAAAATATCTAATATTTATATTCAATAAGATAACTATTAATTAATATTATATTATTGAATATATATTATATAGTGATATTGCTATCAGGATTCAACTGTGTAGTTATATGAGTCAAACTCATTGACCCCATGTTTCATGAGTAGTGGTTCACAAGAACCCACCTCTCATGATAATGAATGGTACACTTAGCACTCATTTCATCTAGGTGATGCTCATAAAGGTGAAGCACTGGGCCTTCCCAGGAGGTCACCCATCCTAGCATCTAGTTCAAGTGTGCTTAACCACAGAGTTTTCCCCAAGGTTAAGCCCACTTAGCTTGCAACCCCATTTGCAAAACCTTCAGGAAGTGTTGTGCCTTATGAACCATTCATTATAGAGCCCCTTTAGCTCATCAATTGATAAGGCACAACACTATAATGAATGGTTCATAAGGCATAACACTTGTTGAAGGTTTTGCAAATGGGGTTGCAAGCTAAGTGGGCTTCCTAAAAAATCGCAGTGGGTGTTGCTTAGATTTTTTAGGAATATTTTTAAGTTGGTGGTCCCATGAATTCAATTTTGTAATTCAACTTAAGAGTTTGAGCTCCAAAATTTAAGGAACGAACTTGAGTACTTTGATAAAAATTAATAAATAAATAAAAATTATCTCATTTTTTTTTTTAGGAATTTAAAATTTTAAGTGATAGACAAGTGGCAAAAAAATTCCTAAGCTGTAGGGGAAATTTCTAGCCCCACCTCAATTTCACCTGCGTTGAAATTTGCAGTCCTAAAAGGTAGGGGTTGCTATTTTTGAGGAAAATATTTCAATTAATCTTGTAGCATAATTTTTTTTTGCTTCATGGGACTACTTGATCCATGAAAATAGAAGCCCAAGCCCCCCATAAGACCATACAGTAATCCTCTCAATCTGCAGTGCGGTGGGGAGAAGAGATCGCTATTTTGACACTCATAATAACTGAAAGTCTAAAGATTTTTGTTGATAAGAACCTCTCGGAATAATTCTCGGGCTTGAGCAGAGATCCTTTTCTTGCATCAAAAATTCCAGCCAAAGATCTGAATGATAGATGTTTGTTGGTTTGGAGATAGATTCCTTGTTTAGGTTACAAATTAGCCATTACTTTACCGCATGTTTTGTTGCCCATCATTTTCACCACATTCTGGAAGAAAACTTCGTAAACCTTTCCGTTGTGGATGTGTGTCTACCACTTGCATGATCACATTGACAGTTTTGGCATTCCCAACCTCCATTCTATCCACTATACATTCACATCTTATTCCAAACAAATTTTGATACTACTCACCTAAGCTCATTGACCTATAAATACTAGTCACCCATACTACCAACAGATGACCCAAAGAGAGCTGAGTGAAGATCATGAGATCGTTTGGATTACCACTCAACCAATCTTGACAAGATTAATCCCAAATATAATTGTTTCACCATCGACTTTCACTCCCAACCCCAATGTCGTATCTTTTAACAAATATCTCTGTAGGATTTCATCCAATCCTTGCCAAACAAATCGTGTTATTCCCTATTCTCATTTGTCCATCGTCACTGGAACCTTGATTTCTAGTTCTTTATTTCCTGATATCATTGAATCTCCCTCAATCTCTACCCGTCGAATCCCTTTTCTTTGCAAAGGTTCAACCCCCATAATAATCACTCAAACTTTGTCTCATTATTCATGGAAATCCCAATAGCTTTTGAGAAATCCCATACCAAAACTCCATTGTGATCTCTCATTATACAGCTAATTCTAGCACGGTTAGGATTGCCCTTCGATGCCCTATCAAAATTTAGTTTTAGTCTCCCTTGCAATGAGGCATTAAATACAACTAAAATTCAAAAGTAGGATTTGTACAATGAAGACAAGAAGTTGAAACTAATACATGGTTTGATATGAAATTAGCTTTTATTTTACTTTTTCTTTGCAAAACTTTCCAAGTTTTGTTTATTATTCTTTAGAACAAAGTTAATTCAATTTTATTTTGATGTAATTTTTTTAATTTATTTTTATTTAACCACTCTCTACACAACATAAAACAATAAAAAATATATAAATATTTATTTCTTTTTTTGGTTATTTTCATATTCTAGCAACACATAACATATCACATTTTCCAATTTGAAAATCCTAGTTTATATCAAAATCTCGAAGGTTATAAATCTTAATAAGTCTCACGTTGTTCAACATGTATCCTTGGATTTGCAACATAAGAGAGTCTCCATTCTTATGCATGTACCTGAAAAGGATAACAACAAGAAATAAAAAATAACAAAACTAATGGTATTATCCTCCCAACCTTAGGGTTAATAAACAACCCACCCTCGAGCTAGGGTCACATAGCTCTTCCAAAGAACACAAATACTTTTCACATAGAAACTCCAACAAATATACACCACAGTACATTAACATTACTAACTTTGCACATTACATATTTTCATTCACAAAATTACTAGACACCTAAAAATGTCTAATGCATCATGAATTCTTACAAATCATCATTTTTAGTCATTATCACTCATCACCTCGTTTCATCACCTTTTAATTAAGTAATTTCTAATTATTTGATTAAGCCACACTATTTTCATCTATTAATTAGATATTTTTAATTATTTGATTAATTCATCATTTTTCCTTTATCCACCTAGTTAAATAATTTTTAATTATTTAATTAAAAATCATTATTCCTTCTTATCCCACATAATTGAATACTTTCCCATTTATTTAACTAGCTAATTTTCTTCCACAATTAACTAAATTATTTAATTCATTTAGTTGCATATTCCCTCCAAAATGGAATATTCCAAATTAAAATTAAAATTTCAAGATATATTCCCTCTTAAAATATCTCAAAATATCTTCCTAAAGTTTAGGGAAGAGCTTAGTTAACTAAAATATTCCTCAACATGCATGGCCTCTCCATCCTTCATTCACTATCAACCATTAATACGAACTTTCAATCTAAACTATTGATCAAATATATTGTAACATGCCAATCGTTCACTCAAGTACAATTTCCTAAGTTTTCACTTTCAAGTAAATAAACTATATAACTTAACCATTTCCATAAAAAATTTCTTTCATTAATAGAGAACAAATGTATATAGATGTCATAACAATAATCAACATTGATTCCATTTCCAAAATAATATTTCACATATTACAATATTCCAAAGAATGTGTACAAAGTACATACATAGCTCAACTAAGTTTCAAAGCAATAGATATAGATGGTCCAGGAATCTCCTTTCAAATCTTGGTCTGATGTCGCCTATTGAGGAGGAGACACATCACTCAAGCACTTTTCTACCAACCAAGGACTCATATGTGGTCCCCTGCACATCTATCATATGATAAATGGCCCTACCCTTCGATGAAGAGATTGGTGGAGTAACCTCGTAACAACAACCATACTAAGCTTAGTGTTGTGTCCTACATGTCTAGAACTTGTAAACCCTACAATCTTGAACTAGCATGCATAAATGGATCATGGTGAATTGACAATGGAGCCAAAGGTAGTCACACTACTTTTGCCAAAGTGTTCTCACTTAGTACTTCGAGTGACAGTCATCCTACTCACATACACTACTCAAGCTCAATTTGAATTTAGGACATTATAATATATGCATATACATTCCCTCCTATGGGTAGTATTTAACCCTAGAAACAACCTATTCCCTTTCCCATAGACTCAATGGTAAATTTCTACCCATAAAGAAAAAATACAAGTTACCCTCCCTTCAATGGATAATCAAATCCTAGGTGTAACTTACAAGCTATCTAATATAATCAAATAACTTTGCAATAAATAACCCTTAAGCTATCCTTGTTTAATCATTTCTAGTATACTTATACTAATGATAAACAATTCATCCTATTATGGAGTAAATACAAGCACTTTCATAAAAAAACATAAAGAAACTTATTTTCCTTTCCAAAGCAAATGCTATGACATCCTAATGCAAGTATTCTCAAGCAGTTCCAAGCAAGCAATCAAAACTCATTCTTTCATAAATAAAGAAAAATAAGAGAAGACTAGATCTCCATGCCTATAATACACTTGACCCAATTGACTGAATTGATGCATAGCCTTCCAATAACAACTTGCTAGCCTTCACTATATCCACTACACAAGATAACTCTATGCTCTCACAAAGTAACTCTTAATCTCTCCCAAAATATAACTTTCAAAATATTTGCAGTAGACTAGAATTGCAAAATTGTGTGTCCCAAATGAGAGAGCTATCCCATCTATTTATACAGAAAAATTTAGTCATTGATGCCAAAAGAAAATATGTTTCAATCAACACCACTCCACATGTAGAATGAATCACCTCTCATAGCAAAAAGGTGGCTGAAATCTAAGAGAAAACTCAGCTTGGTATTCTACAAATCGACCCCTTTTGCTTGACAATAGCTCAAGACTAATTCAAATATGCACATGCCTAAAAGATGAGAATCAACAAGTGCAAACAAGATAGACTTCTACAGAAAGAGAGTTTTCATATATTGGTGTCATGTAACAACCTTCTTTCCTATTGTTTTGGCGCGGTTTATCTCATTGAAACAATCCTCTATTTACAGGCAACACATAAACTATGTTGACTTGGTCATAGTCTATATTCTATTGACAGAGAAAAGATGAGTTGACTCCACTTTAATAGTGTTCAAGCCTAGCTTTGGCCAAACATGTTAATTACTGATTATTCCCTTTATGATGCATTTAAACCACTTGCACAACACGTTTATTTACCATTTCTATCGCTTTTATCTTTTGGATAAATATGTTCCAAGTTTGAGGTAGTATGCTACTATACAAAAGTGATGCTTGTATGATATCAACCATGGCTTATTACTTTATATCAACCTTTATCTAATACCAAACATATGTATTAATCGGCCTTTCAATACTTTTCATAGCATATATATAAATATATATACATGTATATATATATATATATATATATATATCAACGAATAGACTCAATGCTATGTTTTATATATGTATATATATATATATATATCAACGAATAGCCTCAACGCTATGTTTTATATATGTATGTATATATATATATATATATGTATTCCATTTTAATCATATATGTATACATTTGATATTCAAATGAATAAGAACAAGTTAACATTCATATAATCATATCGAATATATATATATATATATATATATATATATATATTGCTCTATGTACATGTATACATACGTATACATATATTGATATATTCATATGGATATTTCTATTTGTCACACATGTGTATATATCGACACACATATATATATATGTGGATATATGTATATATCTTATATATATACATTTGATTGCACAATCAAGCACATCAACAATTACTATCTTATTGATAGGGAATATATGTGTGATGTATATATACATATACACATATATGTTGCATTGTCTATTCGATAACACCATGCTCATAAGCAACCTGTTCATAAGCGTGCATAGGTACGTCTACCTATGTACTCTAATGTACGTGTTCCTTAATACATATGGTCTATCATCGACATGCATATGCATACATATATATACATTTAATGTATGTTCACCTCACCAAACAAACATAGTAACATAAGGAAGAACTCATAAGCTCTAAACACATAAACATTATCCAAGAATGCACTCAACAGTAATCAAGACCCTTACTAATGCAAACACATCATACTAAGGATGACTTACCAATTCCCAACACAATAACTTGACTCAACCATTCTACTGTGAGTGTGTATGTAAGCTTAATTATGTTACATTACCGGTTACCCAACCAAGTTCTTCTCTTGAGTGATACTTCCCCTCACACCTGGAGGATTGAACATGAACCTACATCCAACTAACACATTCCCATAGTAGTTAGTTGTTCATTTAAATATGCATTAACATAATGTTTCTCCATAGTTATAATATCCAATTCAATAACCATCCATTTCATCAAATAACATTAAATGAAATAAACATTCATTCATAATTCATTGATAACAAAGTGCAAGCACATATATTCTCAATCAGAATTCTAATTATATTCACACATGTAATAATTTACCCTAACACAATAATTGTAAATATGTAATACATAATTGGGGTGTGATATATCTTGCGATCTATAAAATAAGTTATTAGCTAGAAAATAAGATAGTGAAGACATTCTCAAGAAAACGTACCACATCTTACTGCAAGACACTTGTAGAGCATAATATTCACTAATAGAATTTGGCAAATAAATGACTATGTGACTAAAACTTTTAGTCACAACAACTAAAGATGACTAAATTCTACTCATTTTTTGCAACACAACTATAAATGACTAAAAAAATGACTAATTTGGTCATCATAAGTGACTAATTTAATCATGGGGTAAAAAACACAACTAAATAATTAGTCACACAAAAAATTAGACAATATGATATTAAAGTGGATAATTAAAAAATATATTTCAAATTGAGAGAGTGGGTTGTATTATAAATAATATAATAATAATATATTATATTACAATACAATACAATATAATATATTATAATATAATATGATATTATATAATATAATATTATTATGTTATTATATTATATTATATAATATAATATAATATAATATTATTTATATTATATAATATTATAATATAATATAATAGTATATTTATATTATAATATTAATATTATAATATTTATTGAAATCAAGAGATTTATGAACTAGAGATGATTCCTTTTTGAAATCCGTTTTAGCGGCAAAAAGAAAAACCTATTGTTGTGCCCGCCCTAATTTCATTTTAATAAACATTCTCTAAAGCCTTATTTGAAACCTTATTTTCAGTTGTAGCTCGCCGAATTGGACAAGTGATAGGTGAATACTAGCAAGGAATATTTTGGAGGAGTTGAAACTAGTAGCAGCGGGGAAGAGTTTGGAGGAGTTGTGTATCAATGGGTATTTTCTCAATGGTTAGTTAGCAAATTAGATCAATAAACAAACCCCAAAGAAACTATGAAACACATTGGAAGCTTAAAAAAATTAAAATGGTTATACCTATTACTCATTGCCTCCATGATTCCTTTCCATAGCACCAGGTTCTAGCTTGCAACAATCGCAATTGTTGCCCTCAGATTTGTGTGTGTGAGTAAATGCCTATGAAAATGTCCAATGCAAGTTTTGAAGGATTTGAATGACAAATAATGACTATGCCTATGACTATGCCTATGACAAGTAATCTAATTCAATAAACTAAATGCCAAGTATGCGAGTAAAATCTAAGCTTAAATATGTCAGAATAATGAAGTGGTCCCGAAATGTGAGCAAAATTGGCATTTTATAGAAAATGCAATTTTGGACAGACGGACGAGATTGAAAGTTCACAAAGCCTAAAATTAGTGGTCGAGATTGCATGTGACAATCCCTAATCAGGGTTAGGAAAAAATCATTAAATGAGGTCAAGATGTCATTTGAGAAAATCGAATCGGCGGTCGAGAATAAATGTGACAATTAGTCAAAAAGATAAAGATTTTCGAAAATCAAGAAGATAAAGACTGCTTGATTTGTAAGATTTGAAAAATCAAGAGGATAAAGGTTGAACTAAAAAGAAAATTTAAAAAATTAAGAATTTGCTCAATTACTTGATTTTTGGAAGAAGATTACCATTTTGAATTAAATAAATGACTACAATGACTAAATAAATGACTACAATGACTAAAATAAATGACTACCATGACTAAATAAATGACTACCATATAAATGACTATCATGACTAAATAAACAACTACCATGAATAAATAAACAACTATCATGAGTAAATAAATGGCTACCGTGACTAAATAAATGACTACCATGACTAAATAAATGATCAGTTAACAACAATCAATGACTAAATTAACGACTAAATATACCACCAAATTGATCAATCAAAACAACCAATAAATGACTAAAAATGGTTTAGTCATGAATTTGGTCACGTTATAAAATAACTGGCAATAAACTACTAATGGTCATGTGACCAATTTTTAGTAGTTTTTTTAGTCATTTATTTTTGTTTTTGTACTAGTGATTGTAAAGACATCATCTAGACTAGGGGTAGCATAGATGGGTCATGTCCCATCCCTTAAATATATGTATAGGAAATGATATGAATGTCATAGTGTAAGTGAACATAAAAGAGAATGTAAGGAAGAAAGAACAAAAGAATGTATGAAGGAATTGCATATAAGATTGGATATGTATAAATTTTAGATAAAGGATAAGTAAGAGTATAGGGGAAGATATGACATTGTACTATTTTGATTTGATTAATATAATGGATACCATAATTCTATCTATGTAATTTATATGTGATTCTGTGAATGTATAAGTAAGTTAATACTATCTCTAATTCTATTGGTGTTTAGATTTATATGAATGAATTTGAGGTATAAAATACAACAATTAGAAAGTACTTGGGGCTCAAAAATTTGGTTTGTGTTTCCCTAGATTTCTTACTAACATTGGTTCCATTGTCAGAACCCTGGTTAGATAATATAAAGGATAAAGCATCCAAAATTTTAAAATTTGAAACATCGAAGAAGAAATATAATCAATAAAGATATGAAGGTCTGAAGATCTATCCTCTTGGTGCTTACCCTATGAGAGGGGTTAGGCACCAAGGGTATGGAGAATGGAAAGGGGGAAGATTCTGAAAGGAATCTATGAAGAGACATGACCCCTAAGAAAAAAATACCAAATAACTAGCATGGGAATCAATAAAAGGAGTAATGAAATCCCAAATCAATCATACCCGTGGAAAAAGGACATAAGACAACCACAAGAAAGATTAGAGAACAAATTGAATTTATAAGAAAAATAAACATGGGTAGCCTAAATGGAGAAGAGAAAAGACAACAATAGAAGATCGAAAGAGAAGAAAGCCACCAGAAAAGGATTGAAATTATGGAGAACATAAGGAGTGTGCCAAAGGGGATGCTACCATGGAGAAGGGGAAAAATAAAAAAGGAGATTGGGAAACTCCAAGAAGATCAAGAAAATATTGGGAAAAAGTAGGAAAACTCCTAACCAGTATAAAGAAAAATATTAATGATTATGGGGAATCTAGAAGATTGATATTAGAACCTTGTAACATTATAGAGACTCTATTACTACTTCAACCTTCTAAAAATATGACAATCAAGCTAGACCTATCAAACCATACCATCAAATTGGATGATAGATTTATGATTTTTTTGAAAACTCTGGAAACAAATCCATCAATTCAAGAAGAATATTTAGAATAATTAGTCAATAGAAGTATACGAAAAATTAAAAGAGAAAGTAATAAGGAAAAGTGGAGAACATAGATTGAATTTGGATGAAGAGTTATGTTTACAAACAAACAAGATGACACTAACAAATAAGAAAGTGAAAAGATATTTTGAAGAGTCATAACCCCCCTGACTAGGATCCATCTTATTAGCTGCATAAGAGTTGAAGAGTTTTAAGAGAACAGACACCACAAAACAAGGAATCGAGAGAAGAAGGAAAAGAAGTAGTATGGGAAGAAACACTGGTAAAATAATATTTTGATATAAAATTATCAGGAGACAAAGGTAGAGAACAAAAACCTTATACCATAAGAAAAATAAAGAAAGCGAAAGAAGAAAAACCTAATCTACTAATCCAAAAATTTGGAATTGGAGAAAGAAAAGACAAGAAGGAATCCACAATCAAGATCCCAATATTCAGAAAAGATACAATAGAAGCTACACAACACATATTTTTATTGGAATCACTATGGGAAAGACAATATATAGATGAAGATAAGCCAAAATTACTTGGCTTTGTATCCTCACTCAAAAAAGAGGTATTAGATTGGTATAAGAAGACCTATTCTAAACATTGAAAAAGTTGGAACGAGGTAAAACAAGAATTCCTAGCTAATTTTGACACTGCAAACATTCCAATAGAGAGTGTAAGTAAAATGAGAGACCTAATACAAGGGAAAGAAGAATCAGTAAAAGAACATGATAAACGATTCAAAGAATTTTTTTGCAAGCTACAAGAATCATTGATAGAAAGACAAAATATAGAATGGTTTACTTTCGGACTTCCAAAAGACATACGAGAAAATTTAGATGAAAGAATATTCAATACCTATGCATATCTAATCACAATGGTGTACCGTATTGAAGCCTAAACCTGACACAAACCTTCGCAAGATGATATGAAGGAGAACATTGAGAGTTTTGTGAATATGGTGGGATTGTGTAAGTGCTTGGGGGAACAAAATGTTGCAAGTTTATGAGAGGTGACGAATATTGATGTGTTACATGTGATACCCAAAAACTATAAGGATTCCCACTAGGAAGCCCTAAGCTTAAAGTTAGGCCATTGGTGTGTTGTGTCGTTGAAGCTACAATTGGCAATGTAAATGTATGAATAGAAGGTATAGTTGTGGGGAGGGAGATTTTTCTTCTTCATTGGTTTTGAGTATATCCTAATGTTTGAGCTCAACTAGCTGTCGTAGGGATGTTAGCATCTACTATATGAGCTAGACTACATAAAACCTCTATTCCTTGAGCATCATTGATCAATTTACTAAGGTTGTCCATAATAGGCACCATTTGTCTGGCCAAAGATTTAGTGCTTAATTAGTCTTGAAGTCCCTCTAAATCTTTGTCTAATTGTTTTATTTTTTCTTTAGGAATATGGACAACAACAGTCTAAACATCCATAATAATGTTTGATTGTAAATTTCTGTATTGGTATGGTAGGGTTAGGAATGGATTCCAAAATAGGCTGGGTATTGAAAATATCTTGCAAGAAAGAGTTGGAGGACTCAGGATCCACAATGTAATGCCTCGCCACACAACCCTAGGGGAAGTTTCAATTCACTAACCAAATGCAACAATTTTTTTTTTTTAAGTGCAATAACGTACAAGTTCGCTACACATTGCCAACATCCCCTAAGGCTACGAGATAAAGATTACTTAAACCCGAATTAAACAACCAAGGAATGAAAACATAACATCATTCAATTAAGGAATTAAAGTACATACATTCCATACAAGATAATTACATCAAAGACTAATAGATACAACATGATATCCAATAACGATTGTTTACAATATAATTACAACACTCATTCCCCGAATGAGGTAAATCAAATAAGCATGATAATATATTACAATTTCCACCTCGATACAAATGAGGGGTAATGAAATACACGAATAACTGGAATGAAAGAACAAGAAGAGTAACAGGAATCAACGAGCTCCCCAACATGAAAGTCTCGTCCACATGATCACGATCAAAGCCAACGGTGTAAGGTGCACGTTCCACCCAACCAAGTGAAACCCAAAGGCTCACCCCCCGTGCTAGGAGATAGTAACAAGGATTTCTGGTCAAGACCAACTACCTCTAGATAAAGGCTAAACATAACTAAACTGACTCAAATACCAAACAACATCACTTAACACAGTACGAAAACTCACAAGACAATACATTGCTTCCAGGTTACATAGGACAAGTACACCATTGTACAACACACAATAACTGACTAAATGTTGACGTAGGGAGAGTGGCATACATAAATTTCCATGAGTTACCCTAGCTCAACCTTCCTAGGCTACCAAACCCCCATCATGGGTTACCCTGGCTTGCCTCTACCGGCCGCCGGACCCTCATACGAAACTATGCGTCTCATCTCATCTCAAGCCTTAATAATGCATACTTCATGAGAGAGGCATTCATTAACTTTATTAGTGTGAAGTTCCCCATTAATTCTTTTAGATTATCACTTGGTTAAACCCTAGGTGAGTTACCCTGGTGCCCCTTTGTGTGCTGGACCCCCACAAAGAGCCACTCTCCTATCGACAACACACACGGTGAAAACCACAATAGGTAACTAGATAACATGACCTCTCCAATCCAAGGAGGTAACAACTCAAGGAAACTCACTCCAAACACTGGAGGCAACAAAGTCAAGACCCTCTCCAATCATTGGAGGAAAAACATAATACAACTCCACTCCTTCCAAAGGAGGTACAAACCACATAACACTCTCCTATTCCCAAGGAGACACATATCATCCCCGTTCATAAAAACCGGGTGATCAACATGGTGTAATTATGCACATTTTCCACGACACATCAAAAGTTGACTTTCATAAAGACAACCCACAACAGGATACAAATCCCCTATCTGGAAGACTTCACACAATGACTCTATACTCCCAATATCGAGCAAGAACGAATAAACATTAAAAGCATTTCAAGCAATTAAATAAACTAATATTCAAATTTCCTAAATCCAATCAATCACAATTTTTCCTTCCTTGCATTTATCTAATTAAAACTCTAAATTTCATTCCACGTCATTGCAATAAATCAAGTCGTTCCTTCATCCTTAGTTTCACAACCAATTCATAATCAAACAATTTATTAACTAACATCATTTGACTAAAATAAATCTTTCATTGATTCACAATTTCACAAATATAATTATAATCAAAACACTTAAATAATAAAGTCATTCAACTAACACCTAAATCAATCTACTTACTCTAAATTTCCTATTAATTCCATATTCAATACATTTAAATAAATCAAGGCATTTATCTTATTCAATAAAACCTATTTCACAATAAAATTCCTTATTCATTAAAATATATATAAATTCCATTAAAAAAAATCTATTTAATCAAATATTTCAATCCTCTTAATCAAGCAATTTAATTACACTTAACAAATTATTTAAAAATCATAAATATAAAAATATACACATATATATATACTATGCATATATATTTATCTAATTAAACATATATGCATAATATATATTACATATATTTATATATTTAAATTAATTATTATTTAAATATTATAAAATATATATATAATATATATTATATATATAATATATTATATATTATATTATAATATATATTATAAATATATATATAAAATGAAATCCAAAGTTTCGTTTGGAATCCACGAAGCCCTAAAGGCTGCGGCCTATGTGAGCTTCACACAGTTCGTGGTCGTTTCGGCCGCGATCTATGTGTGTTCCACACACAGTCCATGGCCTTATGGCTGCGGCCTGTGTGGTGGCGGTGGGATTTGACCTCCCACCCCACAACAACAAAACAAAAAAATTTATTTTTTTTATAAATTCCCTGCGTTTGTCCATGGCAAAAATACAGGGGATTAAACCCAAAATTTTCAAATACAACATTTATATATATTTGTGAATATATCCATGTATTGATATGCATGGGTATATTCACAAATATATATACCCAGATTTTGATTTCAAACTTAAATTATGAAAATAATCCAAACCCATTTCAAGAACATAAATTATTTTCAAAAACAACAAAATGGGTTTTCAAAATCTAGTTCTAAAATAGAGTTTTCTTTGATTTTCATTCTATTTCTTGGTATAAATTTCTTGTTTGGTTTCTATTTCCAAATCTAACTACAAGTTTGCAATTTGAGAGCATTCCAATGGATTTCCATTGAATCAAAACTATATTTTCAATCATTTAAATTCCATTCAAAATGAAACAAGAAGTAGAAGAAAGAATGATGAAACCTTGTGTTTTCTCCAAATTTGGAAGCTTTCAACAATGGAGAATTCCAAGCCCTCCTTCAATTCCACAATTTTAGCCACCTCCAAGCTCTCCACCAAAATCAAACCAAGAATTATTTTTTTGCCAATAAAAAATGAAGTCTCCATTCTTTTCATAGGTTTTCCCCAAAATTTGGCCAAACCCTAAGATGCCCACTTCCTAATTTTTAAATCATTAAAGGATATTCCATTTATTTTGATTTTAAAAACACTTTTAATTTCAAATATAAATCTCATGTAAATTCATAATTTCATTTAAAACTAATCTCTAATGTGATTTCCATTTACCTTTATAATTTAAATCCAAATATTCAATGGAGTCAAAATAGCTCCTTTATTTAAGTTATTCACTAATAATCAAATCAATTAATAACCCAATCTAATTTTATTAATTTAAATCAAAATAACAAATGAGAAAATTGTATTTAAATATTGAAACCAAATACATTAAATGATCATTTAGACTATATCTACTATTTAATAATCATTAAAATAAAGAAAGGATTAGTCAACTAGAGAGGAGTAAATATAAGTCAAACCCGCAAAACTCTACCACAACTATGACTAGGGTGACAACTTGACACGGAAACCTAGCTACTATCTCCCAATCGATTACCATTGGTCAAAGGACACACTCAAACCTGTGAACCAGGTGGAGTCGATGTCATGTACCTGTCAACCTGCAACAAAAGTACATCGAACATGCATATATATACAATATGATCAAACACACCGTGAAGAGGAAATCTCAGAATCATAGGGCACTTGCAAGCGAGTGATACAATCCCGTCCCCTTCACCCATACAATATCACTAACTGATGCATCTAACATCAATAACATGATCAACAACATAAATCATCATTAAATCAAATATCTTCTAAGTTAATCCAAAACATGCCATAAAAATAACATCAAAATAAATAACATCACATCAAAATATAATGTTTACATCGCTTAACAGATAACGGTCAAAAGCAACCAAGTTCTAAAGTCAAAGCATAATCAGACACAATCATCACATTATAATATAACATACACATCACTAATTAGTTCACGATCAAATGATCACCAAGTTCCACAGTCACATCATAAGCATAATTAGACATAAAAAGAAGAACACTACCGATCCAAATACCCAAAACAGAGGGGTGTTACACACAACATATGTAACAACGCAAGATGCCATAAGTTTGTAACTACGTCTTACAAGGGTATTAGCAATAGGACACTAGGTTGCAAAGCACATATGAGTTCCAAAATACTTAGGTATTCCCACTATGAACACTAAGGTGCAAAACAATCACAGTAAAACATACATGATCCAAATTAGAGAGCATAAACACATAGAAAACATAGAGATAGAAGTCTAGTTAAAATTTGAGACAAAACTAGCTGGACAAGGTTTCCCAGGGAACCTTTGTTTGACAATTTTTTTTTCTAATTTAAAAGTTTTAATGTCTATAATGATGTTTAATGATTCTATTATGTGATTGTGCAAGTGTGAGATTGAATATTTTTCCAAAATTTGTCCAATTTATGATTATGCAATGTAAAATGCAAGTGTGCAAATAATTTTCAAAATGTTCAAACAATAAAATACAATTCCAAATGTAATTTCTAGATCTAAAATGCAACAATTGAATGATCCAATTATGGAAAATCTAAAAAATGATTATCTTTATTTTATTTTTTATAATAAAACAATACAATCTTTCATTTTTTGAACTATATGCAAAATACCTAAATGAATGTAATGAACACTCTCATATTTGATTTCAAATCTAATATGACCTAATGCATATTTATAAATACAATTAAGATGTAGATCTGACGTATGATGACTAAAATTAACCCTGTTGCAACTTATGATGCAATATGATATGCGATTTTTTGAATTTTTATATTTTTAAATGTAATAATGAATGCCTAAATGAACAATGCAATGCTAATCTTAGATCTAAGATTATATGCTTTAGATTTCAAAATATCTATAATATTAATGTGTCGAGTTCACCAAAATGATATGTTGGAAAAGTGAAACCCGAGGGATTCACTTAGGATTACTCACCTTTCATTAACATATCATTTAGAATTTAGGGATGGCAAGGATATAAGACTAACTGGCAACCTGAAAGGTGAGTCGATCAACCCTTGATCTATACTCTTTTAGGGGTTTAAAATGTATTTTTGAATGAGATGCAATGATATGAATAGATAAAAATGAAAATGCACTACTCTGATATGAAATAGCAAATTTGGAAAGTGATAGACAAATTTGATTATCAGAAACAGACCGAGAAAACTTGTGTCCATCTATGATTTGAATTCTGACTTCAATTGATTGGAAAATGCTTCCCAGGATACCTATGTTTAGATGATTAAATTTACAAATTTTTTTCACAATCCTTAGGGGTCTGATTAGAAGCTTCTTCCTTTCAGATCTCACTATTGGATTTTTATTGGTTGGTGAAATAACTGAGTTTTTGTATCTTATCAAGTTGTAGGGTTTGAATGCAACAATGAACAAATGGTCTTCAATCTTCCTCCAATCTTCTTTAGATCTATAACCTTCACATTCAAAGAGAGAGGAAGGTTTGTTCCATATAGGGCCTTGTCTCATTCAAACCCCATGTTGGTGTTTCCACCTCCAAAATGGAAAAATTGATGAAAGAGAGCTTATCCTTTTGAGGGATAGAGGCTAAATGATAAATGAATGATGAATCAACAATTGGATGTAACTCACCACTCAAAATTGATTTCCTCGAAGGTTTGAATTCATGCACATCTCCTCAAGGATTTATTGCAATTAGGCTTGGCTTGCTTTGAAGACCTACAAGCGTTAGTCCTCACAAACAAAATGTATGCATAAATATGAAAACACTTACATAAAACTTGAAATGATTCTTTGACAATGAAATGTTGTAATAATTATGTTCTAGACTTGATAATAATTGCTTCCAAAAGTGCTTAAACACCAATATTTCCAATTCTTGACTTATTAGTTTTCAAATGATGAAATGAATAGGTATTTATATTCAATTAATCTAATTACCCACAAATTAAATCTTGATAGTTGATATTTAACATTTGAAATTCAAATAATAAATTTTCATCCTTTACACATTAAAAATTAGATTCAAAATAGGGGGACAAGGCTACCCTAGGCGTCATTGTCTCAACCCTATTTTTCAAGAACCAAGGTATCAAGGGTAAAATATTAAATGCCTACCTTGGTTTTGTACATGTGATTTATTGATAAATGTTCAAATGAGCCATGAAATACATAATTTAGGAAATTAGGAACACAATTAGGTCCTTGCACATAAGAGGGAGCAAAATCTAGTGTGAAATTTTCAAGGGTGACAATTTACAATGCTACACATATCTAATATTCCAAATACATGTAGAATATATCTTAATAATGTTCATCTCATAAATTACATAATAGAAATACATACTCAAATCTATTCAATAAATAATATATGTGGATGCACATGAATCCAAAATAACTCATAATAATTCACAATGATAATATGGTATAGCAAAAGTCATGAATTAAGATCTAACATTATCTAACATCATATATGGAATTGAGAACATATGAATCATAAATGATCATTATATATGGTATAAAATATCATGAAATCTCTTACATACAAGGTATCACCAAAATAGATCAATGTGACAACATAGTAATCTTTTGATGAAATGGGCACTTGACAAGACTAACAACAAGCAAGCCTTACAAAATGGACATATACAAAAGATATGTGTTTAGTATAGTCCATAATAGAAGATTCAACAATAATACAATCAAATGGGAGATGGGTGGCTCCAAACCCTAATTAAGATGAACCAATGAAGCACAAGGGAGGGTAGATTTAAATGCTACAATGGTGATTATAACTAAAATGAAAGATTGAAGGAATGAGAAATATTAAACAAGGTACGATAAATCATAAGATAAAACCATATGGGATGTAAGACAAACAAGTTCACTAATGTATGTGAATTGATAATGACAACCAAATGAACAAGAATGACACCAATTTTGTATATGAATAAAGGGGAAATTAAAAAAATAGGTAATATGAAGAAGATTAAAACCTTAGGGAAAAATCCTAAAGGGGTTTTAGGGTGAGGTTCACCAATTTATGTAAGAAATAAAACAACCTTGCATAACTATCTAGGCTAATTAATTGTAAATAATTAAATATGTAAATGAACCTAGACATATTCAAGTTGAGTAAAAATTGTATACCTAATTCAATCTCAAATAGAAATAAATAATTAAAGTAAAATATGTGACTTTATTTCAATAAGGAGACTAAAATGACTATGATAGATAACTATTACCGTAAATTTGAAATTGGAATTGAGATTAATAGACTAAAATGATTGTGCTTTGTGAAAACTACAAATGTGCATGAACCTAGGTCAAATATACACTTATAGTCTTGACTCCTACATTATGGTTCTAGCCTAATGTTTGTGGTATTAAACTTTCTTTGTAGTTTTGAACCTAGGGTTTATAGATCTTTAGTACCCAAAATAAATTTTCACATGCACATGTGTACCTACAATTGATAATTGGTAGTGGTGTTGAGGATCACCTTTGGAACTTGTTAAATTCTTGGTTTCGCTTTAGATAAGCCTCATCGATCAATTCAACAATTTTGACAAAGTTGAAAGACAACAATGAATAAATACTAATGGTGTGTCTATGAGGATGATATCTTAAGACATGAATAAAGTGTAACAAGTTATGTAATGACCTAGTGCAAGAACCAAGCTCTTAGAATTTGTTAATAAAAGGTCAATGCAATTAGAATGGTTGATGCAATAAAGTGATATGACAAGAGTATGAGTGATTCTAAGTAGCATAAATGCTAGTAGTGAATGATTGTGGATGCAATGTGGATAAGCTTGGATAATAAGTGATGATTGAAATGATCTAAGAGTGATATCATAAATACACATTTTGAAAGTTTTTGACATGACAAACAACACATAACGAATAATTAAAATTAAATTAAGACCAAAATTAGATTTAAATTTTGAAAACGTAAATTAATCTCGTACTTGCAATCTAAAACCATGTTAAAATCACACCTGCAACTTTAAACCTCACCAACAAACTAATATTCTCAAATATTAGAATTGTCTTAAATAAGGTTAAATTACGTATTTCTAAAGTGCTTTCCACCCACTTATATGTAAAGAAAGATGTGATGTGAGACATAAAAGGGGGAAGTGGTGAGAAAGTGGGAATATGTCAAGTGTCCAATGATTGAAGGCTTTTCCTTTCTAAAAGTATCTTCCAAATGGTAAAGGGGGTCGGAATTTCCAAATCAATATTCGAGGAATAAAAACAAATAAGTTATGAATATTAGAAATGTTCGAATTCCTTTTGAGGATACATAACAACATATTACAACCCAATCCATTGGCCGGCGTGGAAACACAATCAACTGTTATTCGCTTCTCTGTCTGCCTTTATATGCACATATTCTTCTCCACATTGGGAAAGAAAATCTCTCTTTTACTTTTTAATTCATTCTTCCATAGTACGTTGGCTGCTCTCTTATTTCATCCAAACTATTGGCTCTACTTAGTAGTAATTATGTGTCTCTAATTTTGATAAATAGGGTATTGTATAAAATGATAAAGTTTAAAGTTATTTTAGATATTTGCAATCATTTATTGTCTTAATAGGGTACTTACAAATAGCATTACATCAATATTTGTAATTATAGGGTATCTATATGTATTTATATTAAGTTTGGCGTGTTTACAAATTTGTTATAGATTATAGGATTGATCGACAGGCTTGACTAAGGTGCAAGGTGGGAATCTAATTGACTTCTTTTTCTAACATGAGAAGTTTGAGTAATGTTGTAAGCACCACCATTCTTAGATGCATAGAGGTGAACATTAATCTGAAGTCCCAAAGCACATAGTTCAAGTTGCACAAAAGGTTTAAGGATACAAAAGGAGTTTCAAGGCAACATGTGTGGGAATCAAGGTCGTAGATGCAATATTGAAACAAAATAGACAGTAGGTCATTTTATAGTTTTTGAGAGCTACATAATTATATGTTTGATAAAAACAATTTAAGTTGGATCTCGTTAAATGTGTAATATATTGAGACATCTATTTTTTGCACATAGAACTAAGCTCTTCTATCCTCTTTTGTTGTTTATAGCATTCAATATGTTATAGTCATTGTTTTGAGACTCAAATTCTTTTATCTAAGTTGTCTGTGATTGTGATTGCTATATTAAATTAATTAACCAAGATACATTTATAAGATTTATTTTTACCTCTTCATTTTTGGTGAACCTAACATATCCTACACCCCTAGGGTTTGGCCTTAGGGTTTCATTTTTCATTTTTTTATTCAAATCCATTTTTTAATTTGTAAATGAGATTCAAACTTTTTCTTAGTCTTTATTTCCTTTTAGTATGTTGTCTTGTGATTGTATGCGAAGGTCTCATAGTTCACTTCCCCCACCTCTTCATGAAGGAGAAGTACTAGATTGAAACCTAAAATTATTTTAAGTTAAAAAGGCTATGATTGAGGATATGCATGCTACTACTTATCTTAATGGGGAAGATGTCTCTTTGATCATGATGTCCATGTGGAACAAATGGATTAGTAAGATATGGCCCTCACAACACAAATGCTTTCATCAAATCTTTTCAATGATGTCAATCTTTCTACTTTGATTGATGTCCTTCACAATATGATGATTAATAAACCTTATGGGATAAAGTACTAAAGGGTATAGGTCTATGAGTAATCTTATAAAGTCCATTGAATGATGTGTCTCATCCCTCTCCCTCCCAAGTCTCTTATTATAGTATCCCTCCTTTTTCTTCTCCAACTTTAGGTATACCACATGTTTCTCCATGTTTCTTAGCACCCTCCATTGAACTCTTTTATCGAGTTCATACCAAGTATATAGGTATTTGCATTATTCTTGGTATTTATATGAAGTTACAAATTATTGAATCAATCATGGGGCTTGACTATGGGACAAGGTGGGAAGCTTGTCGACTTCCCTTCCTAGCATAGCAAGCTCTAATAATAATTTTAAGAATTACCATTCTTAGATAGATAAAGGTAAATAAGAAAATATAGTTTAAGATTACACAAAAGGTTCAAGGCTTCCAAAAGAGGTTCAATTTTATAGGTGTGAGGATCAAGTACACAAAAATATGATTAAACCAAAACAAAAGGCATGTCATTTGACAATATGAT
The DNA here is from genome assembly GCA_007258455.2 of Sequoia sempervirens. Lineage (NCBI taxonomy): Eukaryota > Viridiplantae > Streptophyta > Pinopsida > Cupressales > Cupressaceae > Sequoia > Sequoia sempervirens. The sequence goes on along the minus strand of VDFB02322305.1, from coordinate 5,187 downwards.
AGGGTTGCATAGTTGTAGGTCTAATATTAGAAGTCTAAAAAACAAAAATTCCATTTGTCACACTAGATCTAATCACTTATATCCTCTTCTTTATTTATAACCTTTATTTCAATATATTACTTGTTTCAAAGCTTGGTAATTTTACCTAGGTTGATTGTGATTGTGATTGCTTAATTACATTAATTATTCTAAATATCATCAAAGAATTTTATTTACCTCCTTACTATAACTTTTTAAAAATAAGTTAAAAGAAAATTATATTTAAATGACAAATTTTATAATGTAGAGAAGCAAAACCTATAGTTCCATCTAGGATGAGTGATAGGTGGTTGAGTATAATGTCCATGAAATGTATACATTAATATATTTAAAATTGACATAAAATATTGTACTATATGAAAAGAAATCACACTATACAATTACATTTGAGGGAATCAATTGATAAATATATTACACAAAATTAATCCTAAATTTTAATCAATCCCTAAGACTTATAAGCATAAATATAAGTGGGAAGGTTATTAGTGGCTTGTCTTTTTTTGTTCAATTTTTGTGGTTGATGAATATTTTAATGTAAAGTATGCTTGATGATCAACATTTGGAATTTATAATTAGGCCTACACTATAGAAATAGTGATAGGCCAACATTGTAACTTTGTATTGTACTAGGATGACATTGCTCCCATCGATTAGTCTTGGGATGCCTCGTCTATGAGAAGACCTTTCCTCTATTACTCTACTCTTTTGTACCTATCGTACTATAAATGTTTGTATATCTAAAATATGATAGTGCTATGAAGAACCTTAGGGTAGATGTTTTTAAAGGGAAGATTTTGGAACTTTCTTGATAATGAGTTAATCCTTTTTATCAATATAAAATAAGAGAATATATATCAATAAAATATACACTTGTGATTAATATGTGATAATGTAGCATATGTTGAAGTAATGTTGATGCAATATTTATGATAATTTTTTATGTTAATGTGATCCAAGACCCTCTAATGAGTTCTAATGACTAGTATTGTCCTTAAATACAAGACCCTTAATCCAATTCCTGGTGATTTGATATGCAATGTGATGAATAATGGTCAATTTAAAAACATGTTGGCCTGAAATTAGGAATTGTAAAATAAAGCCACAACATGGATATATCTAGGGGACAAATCCACAACTATAGTTTAGTCTTGGGTATAGAAAAGGTTGTAGTAAGGGTTCATATGGACCATTGGGAAATGGGAACTTCTAGCCAACTTACAAGCTCATGGATATAGTCTACTTATGCATAGAAAAATACTAATTTGAGCACTATGATATTCCAAGAAAGAAACATATGTAAAATTGTGTGTACAGATCATCAATAGAACATATATAACCATGTTATTAGTATGAAAATATAATCATTAATTATTTTAGTTTTAAAAAACATAAAATCAATAAAGTGCAAAGAAAATAAATGAGATAATGATGTATTGGGAGATCATGAAGTTCAAATTAGTGTAGTCCCCATGATGGATACTATAGACAGTTAAAGATATATAAAGTATTTCTTCTAAATTCATCATCATTTCCCGTCATCGTCACTAATCAACCCCTTCATCACCATTAATTAAATAATTTTTAATTATTTGATTAAGCTCACATTTCCCTCTTTAAATAAATAATTTTTTAATTATTTAATTATTTCACCATTTTCATTCATCAATTTTAATTAAATAATTTTTAATTAATTAATTAATTAATCATTTCCTTCCAACCACTTTAATTAAATAATTATTTAATTATTTTCTATTTTTTTCTCATCCACATTAATTAAGTATTTTTTAATTTTTTAATTATTTCTTTAATTTTGTAACACCTTGCCACACAAACCCCAAAGGACAACATGACAACTAACAATTATAGCACAATTTTTTTAAAGTAAAACTAATATGAAATGTAAATTAACATACATCACTAAATGACTACAACAAGAGTTCATTTACATCCACTGTATTATATATATATATATACACACACATATGTGTGTGTGTATATATATATATATTTCCACAAATACAACACCATTAAAGATCATATATTATGAACCAACCAACACTTTTACAACTACCCATATATGGGGTAGATCATTACATTATTTACAAGATTACACCAAGCTTCCCTTATAACAGCGGGAAGGATTCACCAACTACATAATGAGATACAACTGAAATGAATATAATACATAGCATCAATATTATCTTTAAATTTGGTAAAGTTCTGGAACCTCAGTAAACGGTACAACTCCATGCATCATGAAATTTTACTGGGAACCCAATGGAGTGCATAGCACATTCCACCCCACCATGTGGACCCTAAGGCCCACCCCCATGCTAGGAGATGACAATAAGGACCCGCTACACAAATAGTCAAGCAGACGAGGGCTAACATGACTCCAACATATAAGAGTAACAACAAAACATAAAGAACAACTGCTTCCAAAGGTATATGAACAACAATGGGAAAACAAAGAAGGCATACAAGGTTTCTATAGGGAGGAGTTTCATCGCATGGTCATGACTTGGGTTACCCTAACATTCTAGATGTCGACCCCCATCCCTAAGTTACCTTGACAGTCTAGACGCTGATGTCTAGACTGTCAGGGTAACCCAATTCAGGACCATGCGATGACACTCCTCCCTATAGAAACCTTGTATGCTTTGTTTTTTTCCCCTTGTTGTTCATGTACCTCTGGAAGCAGTTGTTCTTTATGTTTTCTTGTTACTCTTGTATGTTAGAGTCATGTTAGCCTTTGTCTGCTTGACTATTTGTGTAGTAGGTCCTTATTGTCATCTCCTAGCATAGGGGGTGCGCCTTAGGGTCCACATGGTCAAGTGGAACATGCTTTACACTCCATTGGGTTCCCTGTCGAAGTTCGTGATGCATGGAGTTGTACTGTTTACTGAGGTTCCATAGCTTTACCAAATTTGGAGATAATATTGATGCTATGTATTATATTAATTTTAGTTGTATCTCATTATGTAGTTGGTGAATCCTTCCCGCTATTATAAGGGAAGCTTGATGTAATCTTGTAAAAAATGTAATGATCTACCCCATATATGGGTAGTTGTAAAAGTGCCGGTTGGTTCATAATATATGATCTTTAATGGTGTTGTATCTATGGAAATATATATGTTAATTTACATTTCATATTAGTTTTACTTTAAAAAAATATTGTGCTATAATTGTTAGTTGTCGTGTTGTCCTTTGGGGTTTGCGTGGTGGTGCATTACATCATGGTATCAGAGCCTAGGTTCATACACTGGGCACTCTGGATACATGTGAGCCCATTACGTTGGCCTTTTTGGTTGTATACTTAAGTTTATGTTTTCCCTTTTGGGTTGTCCTCGCTTATCAACCCAAGATTTTTCCTTAGGTGGTGTCTATCCAATGGTGCAGGAAACTGGTGGAAAGGATAGGACCCTTGGTGTAGTGCACAATACACCAATATTCTTTCTATCAAGGATGCATTATGGACCCTTGTGTAGCCTTGTGATGTGTTTTTCGGTGATGTGAATTTGTGTGTGTGTGTGAAGAATGTGTGTTAAATATGAAATTTTGTGCTTAGGAAGTGATAAATTATGTTTTTTGTTTCTGAAAGGCGTAAAATGATGACCTTGTGTCGCATATGTTATGAGATTTAGCATTGTAAAATAAATAAAGTGGGAATTCTTGCGTGTAAATGATGAATGTTTAATGAAAAAGTGTGCCTTGTGTGCATAATTATGTGGTGTTTTATGGAAGAGTGTCATTCTGATGTAATGAATATGCTTTGATGATTGGTAAGTAGCAGATGGTTTACGATGTAATTGTTGTTATTCATCAATGTGGATTATTATTTGAAGTGTCTTGGTGGGAAGGAAAGTGTAGCATTACTCATTCTCGAGTACCCTGCTACACTGTAATTTCCTCTCATGATGTGTTTAATTGCTTTATATATATATATATGTTGTTCAAAAATTTGTCTGATGCAGGTTGCAGGTACCAGGCATCGACTCCACCTAATTTAGCAAATCTGAGCATGCCCTAAAACCCAATGGAAATTATGTTGAAAACGGAGATGACAAAAGGTCCCCTACCCTTGCCATCATCCTCGGAGAGGATGTGCATCCCGTCAGTCACCTATCAGTCATGCTTGTGTTCATGGTTAGTTGTTCTCATCTTTTGTCCTTTTTGATATTAGGTTGCATGATCATTTGATGTTACTTGTATTTACATTAAAGGAAAGGTGAATATGGTATTATTTAACGAATTCTAGGATTAATGTGTGTATGTTCTATCTTAACCTTGCGACTTCCAGGAGTAAGTCGAAGCTTAGTGGGGGAGGATGTAGTGCCCCTCTGTGTTTGAACCTTTCTTAATGTTTGATTAAGTTTGTTTGGGTGAGTTTTCTGATGCATAGTGTTAAAATTATTTTCTTATTAAAGTAGTTGTTTGATGTAAAATTAAACATATAATTAAATAAATTATGTTATTAGAAAATGTAAATGTTGTGTTTAAATGGTTAATTGTTAAATGACTAAGTTATAAGTGCTTTCATAATTAAATATAAAAAATAAATTATTGTTTAATATTAGATTTTTAATTAATAAATTTAATCTATGAGGAAATATTAAAAGAAAATAAAATATTAAAAAAAATTAGTATTAATTTTTGAATCAAGATAAGTGATAAGAAAGAAAAGAAATCAAAAGATGGAAGGAGAGTTGTCGTGTTGTCCTTTAGGATTTGTGTGGCGGGGTGTTACAAATTTTCCTCATCCACTTTAAACGTTTAATTAAATAATTTTTAATTATTTAATTAAAATCATGCATCCTTCTCATCCAACATTATTAAATAATTTTAATTATTTAATTAGCTAATTATTCCTCCAAAATTAAACATGTTATTTAATTTATTTAGTTTTACTTTGTGCACATTCATCTAAAAATAAATAAAATTATTACTTTATTTGTTTTATAAATATATTATTCTATTTTTATTCCTCCAACTCTAAATTTAGTGAGTTTACTAAAAGACAACCTTAGTTCACTCTCACTCACTTCCACTTCATCCTCTCATTCAATTAGTCCTCTGATTCATGTAGTCACTTAACTCCTCATCACAACCCCTCATCCTGACACATATCACATGCATGTTCCTCATGAT